>JAHKKF010520388.1:2782-15989 GCA_019740295.1 Labeo calbasu | reverse complement strand
TTTAGAATTGTTTTAATTAGTATGTAAGGAATGATCACAGTCCTAGTCTGTTTTTTTTAATGCTTAATGCATAAGGACTGCTTATGCCAAATATGATACTGCTATGTGATATCAATTAAATATTGAAGAACAGTAAAAAAAAAAAAAAATTATATATATATATATATATATATATATGGTGTATGGTGCATATATTTAGCAAAATGTTCACCGAATATGTTTTTCTGAGGTAAATGTTATGTTATTAGACGTCTTTGTGCTGTTGAAACACTGACTAAGCAATTATATGAGACAACAATGGATTTCGGACAAACCTTCAGATGGTTATTCATGTTTTTTTTGTGTTGTAACTGGTATTAAAGCGGATGAGATGATCAGTTAATGTGCCACTTCTCTTGAACTGAGGCGCTACAATAATGCATCACAGCACAAAACAGTTTTTAGCGTTTGAGTACTGTAATAAAATGAACAGAATTTGAAATCCGAGATTTTGTTTCATATCAAAAGTAACAAAGCACAAAGCTTATATTTTATTGGATGGGAGGTGTGCTATAATGTTCAGTTCATAAACTGAAAACAGGCTAGACTAATCAATTCTTGGCATTTAAGAAACAATACCGTTTCGTAAAAATAGAATGTATTTTTAAACCCAGCCCTAGTAATGATGCCAAGTAATTTTGTTGCAGTATAACAGATTAATGTAAAAAGGGGCATTTTGTGCCAAGTATTTTTGATTTTGAACAAAAATGCCTTAAATGTATGTGATACATGGGAGTATTCTCCTTACATTCTCATGCAGTAGTGCTGATTTGTTGTTTGCTAGACATTAGATTGTTTTAACGTGAGATGATCTGTCTGATTTATTTATTTTGCTGTTCTGGTTTTTGCCTCTGCAGAGGAGACTAAACAGGTGCTGCGTCTGAGTCTGACAGAGTTCTCCCTGCCCAAGTTCTACCTGCTGTTCGGCATCAGTAAGGTCAAATCTGCGGCGGTCATCGCCTTCCGCTCCAGCTACAGAGACCGCTCGTTCTCCCCGGGCTCCTACGAGAGAGAGACCTTTGCTCTGTCTTCCCTCGAAACAGTTACAGAGGCTCTTTTAGAGATCATGGAGGTTAGTTACCTGCATGGTGTATAGCCACTGCTGTCATTTTAAAGTATTTATAATCTGTTTATGTATCTCCAGCACTATTCTGATCTTTTTAAAGAATAATTTTTGAGTTCCATAACTACTTATTTACCAATTATTGTTTTTCCCCAGGCCTGTATGAGGGACATTCCCGGATGCAAATGGCTGGATCAGTGGACCGAATTGGCACAAAAGTGTGTTGAAAACATTTCACAAGAGTTTTGTGAAACAGTTATAACTGAAAATCACAGTGCAGTCATATTTAATTGTACTAATTGTACTTTCTTTTCTTGAACAGGTTTGCATTCCAGTATAATCCATCTCTTCAACCACGGGCGCTGGTGGTGTTCGGCTGCATCAGTAAACGTGTGACTCATGGACAGCTCAAACAGATCATTCGTATTCTCAGTAAAGCCAGTCCTCTGCTCAGCATTGATCGGGTTAGCTCTGTCTGTTTTTCTTCCTCAAACTGCCCAATTTTAGATTTGATTTTAATAGGCTTGAATCTTTTGTTTTTGGTGCATTTGCAGTTAAAGTCAAACGTTTACATACACCTTGAAACTGTAAATTATTTTACCAAAATAAGAGTGATCATACAAAATGCATGTTACTTTTTATTTAGTACTGACCTGAATAAGACATTTCACATAAAAGACGTTTACATTTAGTCTACAAGAGAAACTAATAATTCAATTTATAAGAAATGACCCTGTTTTAAAATTTACATACGCCCGATTTTGATGCGTTACCTGAATGATCCACAGCTGTTTTTTTGTTTAGTAAAAGTTGTTCATGAGTCCTTTTTTCCCTGAACTGTTGAACTGCCTGCTGTTCTTCAGAAAAATTTGAGGTCCCTCAAATTCTTTGGTTTTTCAGTGTTTTTGGTTTATTTAAACCCTTTCCAAACATTACTGTGATTTTAAGATCCATCCATTCACACTGAGGACAACTGAGGGACTCATATACAACTGTTACAGAAGGAAAAACAATGCATTTGAAGATCAGGGTAAATTGAACTTATTTTGACTCATTTTATTAACTGAAGGATAGTACTAAATGAAAAAAAAAAAAAGATATTTAGGCAAAATAAGAAAAATGTACACTTTTTCATTCGGTTCAAAAGTTTTCAACCCCCCGCTCTTAATGCATTGTGTTTCAGTGTGAAAAGATGGATCTCAGAATCATACAGTCATTGTTGGACAGGGTTCAAATACACAAAAATGCTAAAGAACCAAAGAATTTGTGGGACCTGAAGGAATTTTCTGAAGAACAGCAGGCAGTTTAACTGTTCAGGATAAACAAGGGATTCATGAACAACTATCACTACACAAAAAAAACAGCTGTGGATCATTCAGGTAACAACATAGCATTAAGAATGAAGTGTATGTAAACTAGAACGGGGACATTTTTATAAATTCAACTATTTTCTCTTGTGTACTATATGTAAACATCTTTTATGTGAAATATCTTATTAAGGTCAGTACTAAATTGTATGATCCCTATTTTGGTTAAATAATTTACATTTTTCAGATTCTGCAAGGTGTATGGAAACGTTTGACTTTTGACGGAATATAATGTGGTCTTCTCTGATGTTTACTTTTTTGATAAAATTCCTAGAACACCATAGCTGTGCACCATTTAGAACAGAATAAGAATCCAGTTTAAATTGAATTTGAAGTTGTCAGAATGCAGAATCTTATTCTTTAAAATAAGGTAGAGGTAGAATTAAAATAATATTTAATACAAATATTTAAAGAATAAAAATTCTTATGAATTGCCCATGTTATCATATACTATACTATAACATATGGAGGCATGTCCACACACATTAAAAGTTATTATAGATCCATTTAAAATATATCCATATAAAATGCCACCTATAAAAATGAACATGTATTTATTTATATTTAATAAATTAGATTTAACGTGACATAAAAGAGTTACATTTTAAATTAAAACTGTACTTTATATTAGCAATATTTGTTACTGTTAAATAGTATTTCACAATATTACTGTTTTGTTGTATTTTTGGTGGTATGGATAGGTTTAAGGGTGGGTAAAGGTGTATAGGAAGGGTCAACAGTGTAATTATAAAGGTAATTACAAAAATGATTTACAGATGCAATTACTTGTAGGTATTTTTTAAAATAAAATATAAGTACTGTGTGAAAACTAATGCATTGCATCAAATGTGACCCTGGACCACAAAACCAGTCATAAGGGTCAGTTTTTGAAATTGAGATTTATACATCATCTGGAAGAATAAATAAGCTTTCGACTGATGTATTGTTTGTTAGGATAGGACAATGTTTGGATATTGATGCAACTATTTGATAATCTGGAATCTGAGGGTGCAAAAAAATCAAAATATTGAGAAATTTGCCTTTAAGAAGTCCAAATGAAGTTCTTAGCAATGGATATTACTAATAAAAAATAAAGTTTTAAAATCTACGGTAGGAAATTCACAGAATATCTTCATGGAACATGATCTTTACTTAATATCCTAATGATTTTTGGGATAAAAGTAAAATCAATAATTTTGACCCATACAGTGTATTGTTGGCTATTGCTACGAACATGTGTGACTTACCGCTGGTTTTGTGGTCCAGGGTCACAAATGATTAATTTACATGTAAGTACATAGTAATTAAGTCCATCTAATATAAAGTGGGACCAAAATACTGACCAACCCCTAAAATTTAAATTGTAGCTATTATGTAGTCAGTAAATTAAGATTTATTTTATTTACTTTATTTATTGTATAAAGTAAAAACATCTAAAAATCTAAAAAAAAATTCTGTTTGGACAAATTTAAATCTATTTTGATAACTGTGGAAATGCATACAGTATTGAATAACATTGAGCTATGTTTAATCAGTTAAATGGAAAGTTACTCAACATAAAATAATTGGATGTAATTAGGCTATGTTCACACTTGGTGTCTTTTTTGACAGGAAAAAGTTGACAAGGACGCTCAAAAATCTGCCAGCGTTGCAGCCGAGGGCGTCTTTTGTTGCTATAACAACAGCTGCAACAACAATGAATATTGAGAAAAGAGGAAGCTCGCTCTTGCGCTGGTGTTTTATTTTGGCATTTTTGCCCTTTATTTGATAGGACAGAACTTAGACAGGAAGTGAAGTGGGAGAGAGAGAGGGGAGGGGGGCGGGATCGGGAAGGGTCTGCGAGCCAGGACTCGAAAAAGGGACACCCGAAGCGCAACGGCGTTCAAGTCGACGCACATAGGATTAGACGGTGACAGTTTAAAAAAAAGACACCAAGTGTGAACATAGCTTTAGTCATGGTTTGTCACAACATGCCAAACATTGTTTGAACTAGTCACATTTCTTTGTAGTCATTTCCCCTTCCTGTAATTCAAAATTTTAATTCCATCGTATTCCTAAAAAAATCACCCATTGTTTAAATACACGGGTGGACATCTTTTTGCTTGTTTTTGTTTTGTCTGTACTGTTTTGTCTGGAAATTGTGAATATTTGGGTTGTATTAAGTTGTGTTTGTGCAGAATGCGGTGAGGTGCTAGTCTAGCTGCTGTAGTGTCATTCGCTCAGACTATTTGCTGGCGTCATGCTCCGCCGCTCTGTCTGATTAATGCTGTTCCTGCACAGGGGCTGGAGAGTTGCTTAAAGGGGCCGGATAATTACAACAGCCAGGTTCTCATTGAGGCCACTGTCATCGCCCTCACAAAACTACAGCCTCTCCTCGATCAGGTGCAGTCATGTTGTGTTCTAGTTTCAATTATTAAAACAATCATCAGTTATTATCACTGATGTATCGCTAATATAAAATTGTTTTCATTTTCCTTTTTCTTATTGTAGACATGTATGAGTGTTTAGGGAATATTCTTTGCTATTCAGTTTGATGGCACGGAAATTATAAGCTTGACGTATTAATAGCTTTGTGTGTGCGTGTCTAATGATCTGCAGGACTCTCCCATGCATAAAGCTTTGTTCTGGGTGGCTGTGGCTGTACTTCAGTTGGATGAAGTGAATCTGTACTCTGCTGGTACCGCCCTACTGGAGCAGAACCTGCACACGCTGGACAGCCTCCGGGTGTTTAATGATAAGGTGCCCCGAGTGAAATCCACATTTAGACAATCACAGACTTAAAAACGTGTTTTGACATAGCTGTTCAAATGAAAAGCTAAAAGATCAAGGACGACTGTATTGCAGTATAAGAATTCAAGCCGTTATCTTCATTAAAACATTTCCACCCCTCTACAGAGTCCTGAGGAGGTCTTCATGGAGATCCGGAAGCCTCTGGAATGGCATTGTAAACAAATGGACCATTTTGTGGGACTCAACTTTGCCTCCAACTTCAACTTTGCATTAGTGGGGCATTTACTCAAAGGTAATGATTAAAAGTGGATTATACTATAGTATAATTGTCCTTTGGCTGCTTTCTACAAATAAATAATAATAATAAATAAAAAAAATCAAAGTCATGCATATCTGAATCAATACTAATCTTGGCCAGTATTTTCAGAGTAATAATAATAATAATAATAATAATAATAATAATAATAATAATAATAATAATAATAATAAATCAGGTTCAATATGCATTATTTATTCATTTATTATTTTTTATTGTTTTTATTTTATTTTATGTCAGTCTTAAATATTTGACTCATAACTAATCTGGGTCAACATGTCAGCTAGATGGTAATGATGATAATATAATAATAATAATAATAATAATAATAATAATAATAATAATAAATCAGATTCAACATGCATTATTTATTAATGTATTATTTTGTAATTTTTTTTTTTTCTTTTTCTTTTCTTTTATATCAGTCTTAAATATTTGACTCATAACTAATTTGGGCCAACATTTCAGCTAGATGATGATGATAATGATATAGTAGTAGTAATAATAATAATAATAATAATAATAATAATAATAATAATAATAATAATAACAATAATAATAATAACAAATCAAGTTAAATATGCATTATTTTTAGTTTTTAAAAAATATATATTTCATTTTATTTTATGTCAATCTTACTTAAATATTTGACTCATAACTAATCTGGGCCAATGTTTCAGCTAGATGATGATGATGATGATATAATAATAATAATAATAATAATAATAATATATTGTTATTTTTTATTTAATTTTCTTTTCTTTTATGTCATAATTTTACTTAAATATTTGACTCAAAACTAATCTGGGCCAACATGTCAGCTGAATAATAATAATAAATCAGGTTCAATATGCATTATTTATTCCTGATTTATTTTATTACAATTTTTTTTTGTTAATCTTACTTAAATATTTGACTTATAACTAATCTGTGCCAACATTTCAGCTACATAATAATAATAATAATAATAATAATAATAATAATAATAATCTGGTTCAACATGCATTGTTTATTAATTTATTATTTTGACTCAGAAGTAATCTGGGCCAATGTTTTCATGGGGATGATAATAATAATAATAATAATAATAATAATCAGGTTCAACATGCATTATTTATTCATTTATTATTGTTCTTTTTCATTTCATTTTATTTTCTTTTATGTCATAATATTACTTAAATATTAAATATTACTTAAAAGTAATAAAATTTAAATTATGAAACCGTTTATTAATAATAATAATTTTCTACTTTTTATTTTATCCACACTTCTAGGTTGACAAATTTATGCATTACTATTCTTTAAACAGACCAGTTAATGTATTGAGCATTAACAGGCATTAATAGTGAATTTTATCAATTAATCATGTTGAGCATTTGCTGTTTATCAGTAAAAGGTCTTTCATGTGTCTTGTTCCTCATATCTACCTTTTCTTTCCTTTAGGATACAGACATCCCTCTTCCACCACGGTAGCCAGGACAGTTCGTATCCTTCATACACTCCTGGGCCTGGTGGGAAAACACCGCAGCTGTGACAAGTTTGAGGTGAACACGCAGAGTGTGGCCTATCTGGCAGGTATGTTAAGCAAACAGTCACAACCTGTTACGAAGCAGCATGGTTTGTATATGCATTTAAACTGTATGTTTGTGTACAGCTTTGCTCACGGTATCTGAGGAGGTGAGAAGCCGCTGCAGCTTAAAGCACAGGAAGTCATTACTTCTCTCAGAAGTTACCATGGAGAACTTTCCCATGGACACGTACTCCGTGTACGACACAGAGCCTGGATGCAGGTGAGAATTTTTCATTAAACAGGTTTGAACTTCCAGTATTCATTCTCCCATTAACTTCTACTTTCAACCACATTGATTTTTTTTTTTTTTTTTTTTTTTTAAATGACTTTTTCTTGCTTGTTGATTCTCTCACTCTATTATGTGTCAGGCTGCTGCGTGAAAACCAGCCCTGGGCTTCTCCGAAAGTGTCAGAGCGCAGTCTTGCACCTCCGTACTCTGCCATGGGCCAGACCAGCCTTCGCCCACGCAAATCTATGAGCGTAGACATGGGCCAGCCATCACAGGCCAATGCGAAGAAACTTCTGGGTATTAGCGGTCTGATGACTTCATTCTTTCAAAGTGGCTTTTTAACATACTGTAGCTTTAGTTTAGCTTCATACTTAAGTGGTTTTATTTTTATTCTAGGCACTAGAAAGAGTTTTGATCATCTAATTTCGGACTCTAAAGCCCCGAAGAGACCAGACATGGAGTCGGGCATCACAACGCCTCCAAAGATGAGACGGGTTTCTGAGAATGACTATGAGATAGGTGAGTTTTTCACTACACTTATAAATCAAATATATTATGCTACAGCCCAGTGCCAGTCTATGTACAATAAAAGATAATGATAATGGTTGAATTGCCAACACCTCTTCTTCATTCCAGAAACTCAGCGAATAGCCAACTCACATTTACGCAAAGTTTCTGTGTCGGAGTCCAACGTCCTCCTGGATGAGAACGTTCTCACAGACCCGAAAATCCAGACGCTGCTCCTTACTGTACTGGTGTGTGATTCATACTACTTATATTGTGCTTGAACTTGTGGAATTATTTTTTTTATGTATAGCACAGGAAATTTAAAGGGGTAGTTCACCCAAAAATGAAAATTCTGTCATTAATTACTCACCCTCATGTTGTTACAAACCCATAAGTCCTTTGTTCGTTTTTGGAGCTTAAATTATGATATCTTGGATGAAATCCGAGAGCTTTCTGACCTTGCATAAAAACAGAAACGCAACTGACATGTTGTGATTTTGTTTTCTTTGCACACAAAAAGTATTTTCATGGCTTTATAAAATTACGGTTGAACCACTGTCACATGGAGTATTTTATCGATGTCCATACTACCTTTCTGGGCCTTGAACGTGGTAGTTGCATTGCTGTTTATGCTGTGTCAAAAAGCTCTCAGGTTTCATTAAAAATATCTTAATTTGTGTTCTGAAGATTAACAAAGGTCTTACGGGTTTGGAAAGACATGAAGGTGAGTAATTAATGACAGAATTTTCATTTCTTCTGAACTGTTCCTTTAAAAAAAATGACTAAATTTCTTTTTCTTACTATGATGGTTTTTTTTTTTTTTTTACTATATATATACGGTTGTATAGCAAAGTATTGTTTTTTAATTGCAGGCAACACTGGTGAAATACACTACGGATGAGTTTCATCAGCGGATCCTGTATGAGTATTTGGCTGAGGCCAGTGTTGTGTTCCCCAAGGTCTTTCCAGTAGTGTGAGTATCTGTCATATTACATACCAACACATCACTCTGAGTTAGTCAAGATCCATTATTCTCCCATAGTTTCCCATGCTAAAAAATTTGAGAGATTCAGTGTTGACGTGAATGGAAAGATACTTAAAATAGCTGTTAATAGGTTTTTTTTTAATTATCCAACAAAAATCAATGTTTAAAATAGTTAAAGGGATAATTCACCCCAAAACGAAATTTTGTCATCATTAACGCACACCCTCATGTCGTTCCAAATTTATAATAGCTTTGTTCTTCTTCAGTCTGAAGTCTGAAAGTCTGTTCACACAAACGTCTCAAGCTTGAAAACTTTTGTGACCCTGGAGCACGGGTATATTTGTAGCAATAGTCAACAATACATTGTACGGGTCAAAATTATTGATTTTTCTTTTATGCCAAAATTCATTGGGATATTAAGTAAAGATCATGTTCTGTGAAGATATTTTCCTACCATAAATATATCAAAACCTAAGTTTTGATTAGTAATATGCATTGCTAAGAACTTCATTTGGACAACTTTAAAGGTGATTTTCTCAATATTTTGATTTTTATTGCACCCTCAGATTCCAGATTTGCTCAAATGCTCAAATGTATTGGCATGACACTTGAAATTGAATCTCACTGGTTCTCGTGTCAAACAAGCATGCTTGAGCTTTGTAACCAAATTTGGATGCTTTAACATGTGAATAAAAGCCTTATGTATAAAGCGATCATGTATTTAACAAATGTGTTGCTTAATGTTTTTTAGAAACAATTTTTAGGATTATTTCATCAATAAAATGTGCAAAACAACAGCAATTGATATTTAGAAATCTTTTGTGACACTATAAATTACTTTACTGTCACTTCGAATCAGTTGAACGCATCCTTGCTGAATGAAATGTGACCCGGGACCATAAAACCAGTCATAAGAATCCATTTTTTTTTAAATTGAGGTGTTACATCATCTGAAAGCTAAATAAATAAGCTTTTCATTGATGTATGGTTTGTTAGAATAGGACAACTATTTAAAAATCTGGAATCTGAGGGTGCAAAAAAAATCAAAATACTGAGAAAATCGCCTTTAAAAATTGTCCAAATGAAGTTCTTAGCAATGCATTTTTCTTGTTTTAATATTTATGGTAGGACATTTACAAAATACCTTCATGGAGCATGATGGAACATTTACTTAATATCTCAATGATTTTTGGCATAGAAGAAAAATTTATCATTTTGACCCACACAATGTATTGTTGGTTATTGCTACAAATATACCCATGCTACTTATGACTGGTTTTCTGGTCCAGGGTCACAAATTATGAATTTCTTAAAAAAAAAAAAAAAAAAAATCTTACTGAGCCTAAACCTTTGAATGGTGGTCTGTGTGTGTAATTGAAGTGTGTTTTTGCATACACTAGATATAAAAAACAATGTCACACCAGTGTTTTTATTAGTTCCTAAATTGAATTCTTGATCAAATATAAGGAATGTGTTATTACTGTAATGTACAGCTACAGATTCATACTACTCCCTAATCACTAATCATCATAGTGATTAATACCTATGAGTGTAATACATAAAAAGCCACATTTTCAAATAATAATCCACTAGCCCGTTGTGTTTGTTTGTTTTTTACTGCACTTACCTAACAACAAGCCTTTCAGATCCATTTATGTAATCTACAGTAATTAGCTTTCGCAACATGAAAGTGATCTTGTTTGTTTCTATCCACTATTTGTAAAAATCTTCCGGTCTCATTCACGTCCAGCTATTTTTAGCTGTACAAAAGAGATCATTCTGCTGCTTGGTATTGCAAATTGGTTTGTCTTACCATATTATTTTAATGGATTATCTTAATTATGAGCACACTGGTTTGTAGTGCAGGCAGTTTTGATGTTTACTGCATGATGTTGTTGTTGTTCTCGTTATTTCTCTATAGCGGCTAATGAGCAGGAAGTCTCACCCATAGGCTTACTTTCACATTAAAGAATATGGTGGATATTTAGTAGTCTGACATTTATTTTGCCTGTGTCATTTTTATCCATTATAGCCACAACCTGCTGGATTCCAAGTTAAGCACCGTCCTTTCCATGTGCCAGGACCCCAACCTCCTGAACCCCGTCCACGGCATCATTCAGAATGTGGTCTATCATGAGGAGTCTCCTCCTCAATACCAGCCGTCCTGCTTACAGAGTAAAGCCAATCTCTCCAGTCATTTATTCACATTTAGATTTCTTGGCAGATGCTTTCTTAAAGAAGTCCATTTCCAGAACAACAGTTTACAAATAATTTACACCCCCTTGTCATCCAAGATGTTCATGTCTTTCTGTCTTCAGTCGTAAAGAAATGATGGTTTTTGAGGAAAATGTTTCAAGATTTTTCTCCATATAATGGACTTGATTGGTGCCCCGATTTTGAACTTCTAAAATGTAGTTTAAATGCAGCTTCAAAGGGCTCTAAACAATCCCAGCCGAGGAAGAAGGGTCTTATCTAGCAAAACGGCCATTTTTTTTTTTTTCGGGAAAATGAAAATTTGTATACTTTTTAAGCACAAAAGCTCGTGTAGCACTAGCTCTGGGATGCGCGTCCACAACGCTACCCACTACTGAATCACGTCGAAAGGTCACGTGGAACGTAGGCGGAACTACAGACACAGTGCTTACAAAGCGAACGCGCGAAGACTAAGGAAGTGCAAGTAAGTCGAACTCTGTTTACAAACAAAAAAGTACAACGATGTCGGACGATTCTGAAGTTGTAGGAGAAAATGAGATGGAGGTTTTTTGCCATACTCTACCTTTTTGAGCCACACAGACGATGAACTTAGACGTGATTCGTAGCGTCGTGAAGGCGCATCCCAGAGCTAGTGCTACATGAGCTTTTGTGCTTAAAAAGTATACAATTTTTTTTTTTTTCAAAAAAAAAAAAAAAGACTGATCGTTTCACTAGATAAGACCCTTCTTCCTCGGCTGGCATCATGTACAGCCCTTTCGAACTGCATTTTGGAAGTTCAAAATCGGGGCACCAATCAAGTCCATTATATGGAGAAAAATCCTGAAAGGCTTTCCTCAAACAACATAATTTCTTTACGACTGAAGACAGAAAGACATGAACATTTTTGATAACAAGGGGGTAAATTATTTGTAAATTGTTGTTCTGGAAGTGGACTTCTCCTTTAATTTTTTATTTTAAAAAATGAAATTTGAGAGCATATATTGATGTTAGTTATTATTAAATTGATTGTGCATATCATTACAGTTTTTAATCAACTGAGTTCTGATATTTGACTTATTTTCTTTTTTCTGTTCACTCTCCATCACTCACCTGCTGTCATCCGTTTCTGCTGTCACCTCTCTCTCTCTGACTCACAGGTTTCGGTTTCAACGGTCTTTGGAGGTTTGCCGGGCCCTTCTCTAAGGTATGATTAACTGCTCCAATAAACACTTTTTATTTTCCAACAGTGCAGTGAAGAAATTGTGTGCTGCGGTCTCTCTGCAGCTTTCTAGATTTATTGACCAAAACGGCTTCCCCAAACATCTCCCGCACCCATCCTGTGTCTCTGCCCTCTTGCTCTCCCACAGTTCTGCTGTGTGGTTTAAGAAGGTGTAAATGACAGGGATGTATTGCTTATGTATCCCTTGCTGAAGGAACTGTTTTTCTTCTTTCATGGCTCAGCAATAATGATTTGTGTCTTCCTGCCTTGTCAGGCCTGTAATTCAGGTTTTTACTTGCCCTGCCAGTATATTTTACTGTAACATGTTGTTATATTAATTTACTTTTTAAATTACTATTTAATTACCTTTATTTTACCTGTTTTTTGAAACTTATTTTTATGTGCTGGAAACAGTTGTTTTTCATTAAATGCGTTCTTCACAAAAAAGTTTTGTTTTGTTACCACTGTCAGGCCAGAATTTTACTTGCCCTGACAGTATTTTTAATGTAATGTGTTATCAGATTTTTGTTTTAATTAAATTTTTTCAAAAAATTTCTATTTCAGTTATATTTTTATGAAGTACATGTTAGAAAAAAGACTTTAAATCTTTACTTTTTTCATAAAAAAAAGTTTTATCCCATAGCTTTGTCACACCACTACAACAATTTCTATAACACATCTTATGTAAAAAGTGTTGCGAAGCCAGTTAAAATATTGGCAGGGCAATAAAAAATATATATATATTTCAAAAGAATATTTTAACTGGGTTCACCACAAAATGTCAGGTCTTTATTAAATAAAGTGTGTGTGTGTATACACACAGACACTACCAGTCAAAAGTTTTTGAACAGTAAGATTTTTAATGCTTTTTTTAAAGACATCTCTTCTGCTCACCAAGCTTCCAATAATTTGATCCAAAGTACAGCAAAAATAGTAAAATTTTGAAATATTTTAACTATTTAAAATAACTGTTTTCTATTTGAATATAT
>JAHKKF010520387.1:13227-36901 GCA_019740295.1 Labeo calbasu | reverse complement strand
TCCTCAAAAACTTTCCTCAAATATTTCCAGTATACCAAAGTTTTCAATCCAGTGTCTCTGAATAACCATGTCTAAACAGATTTGTATTGTTTTTTTCTGTTGTCTTTCTCTCTTGCGTGTTGTTCCTCTAGAGTTTCAGAAGAGATCACAATGTCTCAAAATGTCTTCAGATTTGACAAGATACCAAGGTCTTCTCCCAAAGGTGAGAAATCTCATTATGAACTAAACAAATCCTTTGTTAAGTCTCCTTTAGTCTCCAAAACACTTTAGTAATTCCATGTGTTATCTTGAGTTTCAGAAGAGATCTAAAAATGCCTAAAACTGCTCAAATTTTACAATATAGCAAAGTCTGAAATCAGATATCAACAATATCAGGAAGAACTCAAACATTTCTCAAGAGATTCTAAAGGTGTTGTTGTATTTCTCTTGAGAAAATGCATGTCATTCCTTTACTTTCAGAAGAGATCACACCAGTCTCTCAAAATGTTCTCGGATTTGACAATATGCCATGGTATATTTCCAAAGGAAAGACATTTCATTATGAATGCAACATTTCAATCCTTTTCAAATCCTTTGTTAAATATGATTGTTAGACTTTTACTGTGGGGAAAAAGATTTGGGTAATCTTGTCATCTCTAGAGTTTACAGAAAATATCTCAAAACTGTCTTCGATTTTCCCGTATACCAATTGCAATCAGTGGTCTCTGAATAGCCATGTCTTAACAGATTCTTCTTGTCTCTCTTTTGCATGTCGTTCCTCTAGAGTTTCAGAAGACATCACAACATCTCAAAATGTGCTCAGGTCTGATAAGATACCAATGTCTTCTCCCAAAGGTGAGGAAGTTTATTATGAGCTGAACATTTCTCAACAAATCCTTAGTTAAAGTAATTTTTTAGACTTGACTTACGGGGGAAAAAAAATCTTGTGTCATCTCCAGAGTTTCAGAAGAAATCTTAAAAATGTCTTAAACTGTGCTCAAGTTTTCCAATATTCCAAAGTTCCACACGCATCTCACAATGAACTCAAACATGTCTCAATAGATTCTTAAAGGGATAGTTCACCCAAAAATAAAATAAAAAAATTCTGTCATTAATTACTCACCCTCATGTTGTTCCAAACCTGTAAGACCTTCATTTATCTTTGGAACACAAATTGAGATATTTTTATAAAATCCGAGAGCTTTCTGACCCTGCATAGACAGAATCGGTACTACCACGTTCAAGGCCCAGAAAATTTGTAAGGATATTGTTAAAATAGCCCATGTGACACCAGTGTTTCAACCTTAATTTTATAAAACTACAAGAATACTGTTTGTGCGGAAAAAAAACAAAACAAAAATAATTACTTTATTCAACATGAGGGTGAGTATTTATTGACAGAATTTTAAGTTTTTGGGTGAACTATCCTTTCAAGTTGTTTTTGTTGTTGTATTTCTCTTGGGAAAACATCTCCAGTCATCTAGCATGTTGTTCCTTTGGTTACAGAAGAGATCACAAAATGTGCTCAGATTTAACAAGATACCAAGGTGTTCTCTCAAAAGTGAGAAATCACATTATGAACTCACCAAATTCTGAGTTAAACCTCCTGTTTTTGTGCGAAAAAGACTTTCTGTGTCATAGAGTTTCAGAAGAGATCTAAAAATGTCTGAAGCAGTGCTAAAATTCTAGCATACCTACGTTTGCAGTCAGAAATCAACAATCTTAGAATCAACAGATTATCAAATAGTTGATATTATTATTGTGAGAAAAAGACCCTAGTCATCTCGAATGTGATTTCTATAGCTTCAGAAGAGATTTCGACAATGTCTCCCAATTTTGTTTGGGTTTGACAAGATACCAAAGTCTACTAAAGGTGAGCAATTTTCAAATCAATAAACAAATTCATAGTTATGTCATCTTTTCAGATTTTAACACCCTGGTAACCGTTCAAGTCATCTCTGGAGTTTCATAGGAAATCTCAAAAATGTCTTGAAGTCAGAAATTTCGATTTGAACTCAAACATTTCTCATCAAGTAATCTGAGCTATCCACATTCATTTTATAGCTCTGTAACGATTCATTTGTGTCCATTTTTATGTCTCCAAAGGAATTTCTGAGAGAAAGTTGACACTTAAATGAAGCATAATGGGGTGAAGCATTAGCCAAATTCAGTCGAGACTACAGACGTTTCTTACCACAGGGTATTAAATGACAAAGTCCAAATCAGAACTGAAAAATGAGGTATTGCGGTAAAACAAGTTTGCAACTCTGTCACTGCGAGTCAGATATTTTACATTTGTCTCATGCTTGTTGACCACAATTTCCCTCATTTTTAAGTGTCTCCTGTGAGGAAAACGTGGCCCCCGTCATATACGGTTAAGATGCCTTCCTCTGGGCTTTAGGGAATCAGACAGACAACATGGCTGCCTCTGATTAAGAGTGTAAGAAATCCTGTTACACACTTGCAGCTGAACGCCTGAGAATATCACCACTCTCATTATTGGGCTGGGATTTGGAGAAGGGCTTGTAGCGTTCCTCATTGGGAAAATGTCTACAAACATCTTTTCATCCTTTTTCCTCTATATTTTACTCCCTCAGTCCATTTAGTTTCATCAGTCTTGTAAAACAATGAGTAGTCATGTTTCTTTTCTGCATGCTGTCGTATGGTCAAGGTGACTCTTTGCTAATGCGTGTAATAAAAGAATCGTGTAGCAGGAAATGCTTACAGCTGTCTGTAATGCTCTGCTTCCACAACAAGATCTTTTAGTTTTCCTACATGTTGCATCATAATTAACAGACAAAAGGAAAGTTGCACGGTCAGTAAAACATTTCAGTCCATCATATACTGTAAGTGTTCATTTGTTTATTTTCGTTTTGCAGCTGAGAGATTGGAGAAGAATCAGAAAATGACTGAATGAAACAAAGAGAAATGCATGAGAAGGTAAGACTGATTATCTTTCATTCGATTATGCAGTAGAGATGAGATTCGGTTATGGATTTTAGGGATTTTAGTGTCATTAATAGAATTGTTTGTTTAAAAATGTAAATTATTTTTAAAATAATTTAAATGTTTTTATTGTTTATTCAAAAATGTAAAATATTTTAGAAAACTTATTAGGTATTTTTTTTAAAGAGTTATATATATATATATATATATATACACTTTTTTTATTATTATTTATTTATTTATTTAAACATCAGAAATTATGCTAATTTGAATGTCATTTCAAGCCTTAATACACAAATCCATAACTCATACATTCAAAACTGATTTGAAACTTTTAATAAAATTATGGAAAAAAAACTTCAAGAGTCACTATTTAAAAATAGTTAAGTAAGAATCATTTGTTCGTAAACTGGACTACACTGAGTTGTTAGCAGTGATGTGCAACCAAATTGCAAACTCTTCTTTTGATTATATAGTTTCAGTGATTTAATATAAAGCCCTGATGCTTAATTTTCTAGTACACAATTATGTTTTTCCCAATCACACTACTATATGTTGAAAAAGCCATATCTTTTGTTCAAAAATGATGTTCGATTTTGTAAAGTTGCTCATTCTACTCTGCATTTAAGCATGAAAATTACCTCAAATATAAATTAATTTAATAGTTTTGCCTTGAGATTAGGTTATCAAGATATGGGTGTGTGCTTCAAAAATTATAAGTGTGTATTGTGATGTAATTTGTTTATTTGTGTCCGAAAAACCATTGTCAACTAAGTTACCCACTAGAAACCCCCTCCTCCTCAAAAAGGAATGGTTTGTCCCATTCTCGCATAATTTCCACAGTATGATGATATTTCCTCTAGAAACACATGGATGAAACATTAGAAGTTATGTTCTCTCTCTTTCCCATAATATTGGTTAAATAGGGCCCTATGAAATCTGTTTTATTTCCAAATTCCGTTTTTTCCGTTTTAATTTTTCTGGATTCTGTTTTTTTTTTTCAGTTTAAATTTTTCTCAACTCCTTTTTAATGGTAAATTAAATTTTATTAATCAGAGAGCATGTCTAATTAAAAAAATAATTAAAAAATTAAAATCATGAAATGTATACAATTTACATTAGTTTAATAAAGGTTTAACAAAAATGACATGTTTAGGGCCCTAAGAAATGTTTTATTTTTTCTCACCATGTTTTGTTATCAAATTCTGTGTTTTAGCACGGCTAACTATTTGAATGCATACTTAATTTATTCAACATCCTAATATAGCCTTATGAAAGTTTTTTTTACCCTCAGAAATTCTGTGTTGTGTATTTAAAATGTTCTGGTTATCAAATGAAGGCATAAAATATTAATTTAATTTATCTTTTAATTTAAAACTTTTTTTTTGGGCAAACAAAGGGAAATTTACTATTAAAATTAAAACATGGAAGAAATGTTGTGTCATTATAACCTAAAAAAAATAATGTTTGTTTCATTTTAGTAGTAGTAGAAGTAATAGTAGTAATGTATTTCTGGCACAATGTCTTCAAGTTAAACCAGACTTTTATTTTGACGGGTTGCAGTGTCTACCTCTACCTTTATTTTCTGGGCGTCTGTCCTTATCGCATTTCTACAATTAAACATATTGCTATGCTGAAAACATGAATAGGTGTAAACAAGAAATTATAAAATCCATATGTGACCTACCACAATATGTACAGAATCTAGTGCAAAAATAAACTTATCTAAGAGTGCACTAGGTAAAAGACGTTTCAGGTCAGTAAGGTTTTTTTTTTTAAAGAAAAAGTGAGGTCAAAAGTTTACATACACCTTGCAGAATCTGCAAAATGGTATTTTAGTAGTAGAAGTAATAGTAGTAATGTATTTCTGGCACAATGTCTTCAAGTTAAACCAGACTTTTATTTTGACGGGTTGCAGTGTCTACCTTTACATTTCTGTGTGTATATGATATGATGCTAGTTTTTCTTAAAATGGAACGGTCAAATGCTGAAATCACCGTGAACGTCATGCGCGCTTCAGTGTTTGTAGTAAACAAAACCGCTAGTCTGCTCCATTCATTAAAACAGAGACACACAGAACATGCAGGATTCACATTTATAAATGGTATTTTTGCGGCGTAATATTCACAGATACTAGTCCATATTGCGATTTGATTTAAGTGTAACGACCTACTTTTGATTAATTCATTCAAACTTTGACAAATTCCGTGACATTCTGTGTTATTCAGTAAATTCCGTTTTATGACTGGATTCCGTGATTCCCTCCACGTTTTCTGCATTGCGGAAATCATGGGGCCCTAGTTAAACTAGCGAACCTGTGTCAAGAGTGGATGCATTTATTGTCAACAGTGTTACCCAAGTATTATTGCTGCAAATTTTAACAAGACAATTTAACTAAAACTTGTGTTTTGTTCATGAAAATATATTTCTAAACATGCCATATGCTCAGTAGTTCTGCCTTCCATGTTGTTTGTTAGGCCCAAAACACTAAAAATGTCAACTAAGTTTCTTGTCATCCATAGACATTTGAGAACCGTTACGCCAGGTAAAAAATGAGGTTCTAGTATTCAAAAGCTTAGCTGCGTTGTGCATTTATTGTGCATTGGCCACAACAGCTTGTGTGGGTTCAAACTCCCAATTTTAGAGCGCTGGTTTATGAAATGCTCTTTAAAGGATTAAAGCACACCGAGTTGGAGAACACGTCCGCAACACAGAGACTTTGCTCCGTAATTACAGTCGTGCCTGCACCAGCAATTTGTTCCTTGACACAAAGCATAAAAGTCTTTCCTAAACGGCGACCGTACACACGCATATCAACTTTTCGAGGCCATTTTGATCCCTGTAGACTTCCTATCAATAACACGTCCCCCGATCAGCCGGCGAACTGCAAAACACAGTCGAGGCGGCAATTAGCGCAAATTAACAGACGTTTTCAAACCCGTCTTTGCTCAGAAAATGGCCGCTTTGTAGTTCAAAAACATCCCACTCTGGCCCTCGTGTGGGAGTTCTTCCAGCAATTGCTTAAATCCTAAAATAAGTACTGCAATCTCCAGGCACAGACACACTGTAATGCTTTAAAAACAATTTAGAAACTGTCATCGTTGTAATTACAGTAACTAATTACCGTCCTCGGCAAACAAATAGCTTAACATAATACGGCGGCCCAATCAATTTTGAAGAAATGCAAATTCCGAGCGCAAAAGGGGGGCTTTTTGGCAAACCTGAAAAGGAATTCCGGAAATAATGCACTTTGTTTTATCCACACATAATTCCCAGGGAATATCATATCATAAATATTTGCATTCAGTTCTTATCAGGACATTTGCATTTGCCTCTTATCAGCCGGCAAACCAGGCACCGGCAGATAGCAAGAGCGGCTTCCACGCCATACACACATTTCTAATGAGACACGTCCCAGGCTGATATCATATTTTGGCTAGAACTTTATCGCCAAAACGAGGAGGTCATTTTCTCCTAGAGTTGGCTCATCTTGGAGCTGTCTTTGAGTTGTTGCTTTTTTCTCTCATTTGATGTGATTCGACTCAGATTCATTTTTTAAAAGCCCGCAAAAAAAGGATTATTCCTTTTCTTCTCGCGACCGCAACTGCCTGCTATCAGTGGCACGTATGCTAGCGGTGATTATCACCACGTCACAAAATATTTCAGTTTTATCTGTGTATTATTTTATTTGCCACTGCATCATCCCTTGAAAGAGGGCGGGAGGAGGAGAGGGAGAAGGAGAAAGAGACGAGAGGCGAGGCGAGGCGAGGCTCATCTGCATGAACCGACGTCGTCCTCGCAGCACAAACAGACAGCGTGCGGCCGTGCCCATCTTCTTCAATTACTACACGTATGCAACAGTTAGCGGGGAAAAAAATTAAAATAATTGTTTGATAACGGTTTCAAAAAGGCATTCCACAATAACAATTTCATGGCGCATTGCGGAGTGTAATTATAAATCAGGCGTTTTTCTCGGACGGTCAGAAAAACACTGGAGGTCAAGTGAAGTGTCCTAGTCAAATGCTGGTCTCATTAGCACAATCTGCTATTATCTGCTAATTATTTCTCTGTTGCTCCAAACCGCTGTGCTGGGCGCTGGGCATCCGTCTACCCACGCGCCTCTCAAATCAGTCACCTCTCCAGAACGGGTGCTTGTGCGAATGCGTTCGTTTGCATAAATTACAAAAATCATTCAACAAAATGCTATGTTTTCTTTTGATGTAACCATAATCAAGAAAAAAAAAGACACAAATATATGTTGACGCTCACTGTTTTTCTACTTATTTTCTGGGCGTCTGTCCTTATCGCATTTCTACAATTAAACGCATTGCTATGCTGAAAATATAAATAGGTGTAAACAAGAAATTATAAAATCCATATGTGACCTACCACAATATGTACAGAATCTAGTGCAAAAATAAACTTATCTAAGAGTGCACTAGGAAAAAAAAGTTTCAGGTCAGTAAGGTTTTTTTTTTTTTTGAAAGAAAAAGTGAGGTCAAAAGTTTACATACACCTTGCAGAATCTGCAAAATGCTATTTTACCAAAATAAGAGGGAACATGCAAAATGCATGTTATACTTTATTTAGTAGTGACCTGAATAAGATATTTAACATAAAAGACATTTACATATAGTCCACAAGAGAAAATAGTAGTTGAATTTATACAAATGGCCCTGTTCAAAAGTTTACATACGGTTGATTCTTAATACTGTGTTGTTACCTGAATGATCCATAGCTGTGTTTTTTTGATAGTTTTTCATGAGTTGTTCAGAAAAATCCTTCAGGTCCCACAAATTCTTTGTTTTTTCAGCATTTTTGTGTGTTTGAACCCTTTCCAACAATAACTGTATGATTTTGAGATACATCTTTTCACACTGAGGACAACTGAGGGACTCATATGCAACTATTACAGAAGGTTCAAACACTCACTGATGCTCCAGAAGGAAAAACGCTGAATTAGATCCAGGGGTTGTAAACTTTTGAACAGAATGAAGTTGTGTACATTTTTCTTATTTTGCCTAAATATCTTTTTTTTTTTTTTTTTTTTTTTTAATTTAGTAGTGCTCTTTAGAAGCTACAGAAGATCCTTACATGTTTCCCAGAAGACCAAATAAGTTCAGTTTACCCTGATCTTCAAATTCAAAAAGTTTTCACCCCCTGGCTCTTAATGCATTGCGTTTCCTTCTAAAGCATCAGTAAGCATTTGAACCTTCTGTAATAGTTGCATATGAGTCCCTCAGTTGTCCTCAGTGTGAAAAGATGGATCTCAAAATCATATAGTCATTGTTGGAAAGGGCTAAAATACACAAAAATGCTGAAAAACCAAAGAATCTGTGGGATCTGAAGGATTTTTTTCTGAGGTACAGAGGGCAGTTTAACTGTTCAGGACAAACAAGGGACTCATGAGCAACTATCACTAAACAAAAAACGGCTGTGAATCATTCAGGTAACAACACAGTACCAAGCGTAGAATCAAGCGTATGTAAACTTTTGAACAGGGTCATTTTTATAAGTTCAACTATTATTTTTTCTATGACTATATGTAAATATATTTTATGTGAAATATCTTATTCAAGTCAGTACTACATAAAAAAATAATATGCATTTTGTATGATCCCTCTTGTTTTGGTAAAATAATTTACATTTTGCAGATTCTACAAGGTGTATGTAAACTGTAAATAGAAAAAAAAAACTTTTTTTAAAACATTTACAATGTTAAAATACAAAACAGTTATTTTAAATTGTAATATTTCACAGTAATATGTAACAATATATAATATATTGCGAGCAACATTACATATGGAAGATGTGAGATTTTGATTCATCTCAGTGATTTGAATCTTTTGATTCACTTTGGTTCACTAAAGAGATTAGCTCACCGATTCATTCAGTAATCCTTATTGCATCAGTAAATGAGCATCTATTTGTTCATTGTGAGTGATTATTTAACCACGCGTGACACTGATTTGTTTAAAAAACAGAGTTGTTCATGACTAAAACTATAACTTAATATTGTCCCAGTATATTAAACTGGGATGGGAGAACATTTGTACTATGACACACATCACCTTGAAATCTATGGGAATGTGTAATGTGCTGAAGTAAACATTTAGGTCAATGCTACCACATCAATGCTAACACAATCTCTGTTTACTGCTATCTCTGCTCTGGGCTCGTTCTGATTCTGAAAGAACACAGATACAGAGGAATGAACTGATATGTGTATCTCGAGCAGACCGATCTCTCATTTTTGGAGCATATTAAACGTCTTGCATCTCCCTGTCTGCTAACGCTAGCAGTGGCTAAGTTATCTCACCTCTGTTATTGTCTCGAAATCTTATCGTCATCTTTGTTTAAGCAGAGAGGCCAGCACATTCCTGCTCTGTTTCTGCTGTTTCCCTTAATCCAGAGCACCTCTGAATTATGGGTTTGGTGCTCGACTTCATTTAGACCACAAAATGAAAAGAAAAACTGATTGATCATTATGATGACAAGTGTTTTACTAAGCTTAAAAGTAAGTCATATTGTACTGCTATCTCCTTTTGTGCTTCTCAGAAAAAAAGAAAGTGGGTTTGGAATGAGATGAGGGTGAGTAATTGATTTCACAGTCAGGTCTTTAATAAAAATAATAATAGTGATTTTATATCTTGGATATCTTCCAAAAATGTGATGCCATGAACCATGCAAATTTGTTCAGATCCAGTGCTAGTACTTCCTTAGAAGTGCTTATTGTAGCAGCCTTAAATTTGTAAACTGGTGAACTGATAAAACCCAGTCCCTAAAATTTAGTAAAGCCAGCTAATCAGATCGCAGCTTGTGATTTCATCCAGCTTTTGACATTTTTGTGTGTAATATGCATCAGATGGTCTGCGAGCGTGCCGTCTGAAGCTCAGACTAGAATGGAGATGGAGATCTGTGAGATAACCCTTCCAGCAGAACATCTTTAATGGATTCAGTTGACAATGACTCTATCAAAGCAGCTGATGACATTTAAGTTGTAGTGGATTTTAAGGATAAATGTTCCCTCCTCTCATTTCTCACAGGTGGAGGGGCAGAGGATCAGACAGGCAGGAGGAACCAAGACTCATTTCATACATAGATGGACAAGGTAGAAACCATCACAGTTCACATATCATGCTTTAAAAGGAACATCATATGCTTATTTTCCACAAGTTGGTGTGATTCTTTAGGGTCTTCATGAAATGTCAACAATACTGTACTTTGGTTGAAATTTCTCAATGGTCTTGTTAAACAACACCCTTTTTACCTTGTCAAAAACAGCTCTGTTCACAGCGACTTGTTTCGGTGCATGTCTCTTTAAATGATAATGAGCTACTGCTCACTCCACCCCTCTCTTCCATTTTTGTGTATTTGGTGGTGCGTTCCCATCAAAAACAAAACTAATCCACTGGATCCTCAGTGGCTCTGATGACGGGAGGAAATTAAAGTCTTATTTTCACTTTTACATCCAACTACAAAACAACTGCGTTGCTTATGAAACGTTGTCGCTACAGCTACAACACAGCTTGATAATTGAGACTCTTTAGGTTTTTTTAGGGATTAAAAAAAGAGTGAATGGATTTGTATCACTGCAGGGTGGTTGTGTCCACACACTGCTAAGACACATTTACAGTTGAGGTCAAAATTTACATACACTTTGAAGAATCTGCAAAATGTTAATTTGACCAAAATAAGAGGGATCATACAAAATGCATTGTATTTTTTTATTTAGTGCTGACCTGAATAAGATATCTCACATAAATTATGTTAACGTATTGTCCACACGAGAAAATAATAGTTGAAATTCTAAAAATTACGTTGTTCAAACGTTTACATACGCTTGATTCTTAATACTGTATTGTTACCTAAATTTCCAACGATGATTGTATGATTTTGAGATCCATCTTTTCACACTGAGGACAACTGAGGGACTCATACGCAACTATTACAGACGGTTCAAATGGTTACTGATGCTCCAGATGGAAAAACGATGCATTAAGAGCCGGGGGTGTAAACTTTTGAACAGAATGAAGATGTGTTTTTCTTGTTTTGCCTAAATATCATATTTTTTCATTTAGCATTGCCATTCAGAAGCTACAGAACATGTTTCCCAGAAGACAAAATAAGTTCAGTTTACCCTGATCTTCAAATTCAAAAGTTTTCACCCCCTGGCTCTTAATGCATTGTGTTTCCTTCTAAAGCATCAGTGAGCGTTTGAAACCTCTGTAATAGATGCATATGAGTCCCTCAGTTGTCCTCGGTGTCAAAAGATGGATCTTAATATCGTACAGTTATTGTTGGAAAGGGTTCATATACACAAAAATGCTGAAAAACCAAAGAATTTGTGGGACCTGAAGGATTTTTCCAAAGAACAGCAGGCAGTTTAACTATTCAGGACAAACAAGGGACTCATGAACAACTATCACTAAACTAGAAAAAACATCTTATATGTGAAATATCTTATTCTGGTCAGTACTAAATAAAAAATAACATGCATGTTGTTTGCTTCCACTTATTTTGGTAAAATAATTAACATTTGGCAGATTCTGCAAGGTTTATGTAAACTTTTGACCTCAACTGTATATGCAAACACCAAGTGAATCTTGCATTCGATGTCACCTTTAAATGATATGCTTATTTGTCCTATTTTTACAATTCAGTTACATTTATTGTCATCTGACCACTTGTCATTTAAGGGGCTGTACACATAGAACATGTTTTTCCATTCTAGTGCACCTCTTTTCCATTGTTTTTCTATGTTAACGCGCTAGATGAATATATATGGCCGATACACACGTGCAAGCATATTTTGCAGCTTGCACATGAGCACAGCATTTTTAAGCTGTCGTATCAAGTAAAAAGAATTTCATCTTTTACACACAGTGTCGCTCATCAATGTCAGTTCTAAAACAGTGGACCAATCAGAAGGACCCGGAGGCGGGGCAAGCGTTGCTAGCTTTTGTTTAAAGTAGCATGACATAGCAACTGTTTTATTTGCGAGGAAACGTTCTGTGCTGTGCTGCTTTTTTTTTTTTTTTTAAACTTGAGCACTGTGTCTCATGTTTTTAGTTGCAAAGATTGCAAAAAAAAAAAATATATCCAGTTTTTATACTAATGTAATGTCTAAATTCACTTGTACTGCTGTTTGTTTTTGGTGTTTATTATTATTATAAATTAGTTGCCAGCCATAATATAAAAGTAATTATCAAAATTTTGTATTTGTGCATGTGACAATGACATATTGAACAACATAGATTATAATGTGTATTATTTTTTGAGCTTCATTTTTACTATGTCCTTGTAAGAGGACTTTGACCTGAGAGAGCATTTCTCTTAGTCTCTCTCTCACAAACACAGAAAATAGGCTGTTTGGGGTTTGGAAATGGCATATGATAGAGGACAGGACGGGGTTGGGTGGAGTCGCGCCGATTAAGTGATTGGAAGCATTCGGCCGCTGAAGCGCTTTTCTTCAATCCTGCAGATAACATCGTCCCTGCGCTCTTTATCTTTCTTCTTGAACTTCTTTTAAACATCCCTCCCTCACTCTCTCTTCATTACATACTGTCCGCTTCTTCTGGCGTCCACTTTCATTACCGAGACTTATCTCATTCACCCTTCCGCTGTCACTCCCGTTATTGTGTGGCGGGGATTTTCAGATTAGCCATTTCCACAAACTCTTCACACCGCGCTCTCTGAGATCGGCCCAAAGGAGCTAGAAATTTATTTATAAGTGAGGTAAATTAATTAGGCTGTCATTGAGAAATGGGCCGCTCACGTGTTTGCACAGCTGATGGTGCTTTGATTGGTAGGAAAAGTTCATTTTGAGTCAAGCGATGCTTTGTGGCCTTATTAGACCTGGCTGGCCCCCGATTCATGGGATTTAAAGCGAACAGCTTAACTCGGCTCTGCAATAGCAGTCAGAAGCTTGCTCTTCTATCGGTCCTGCTGCATTCAAAATCAAATTCGCCTGGACAGACAGAGAGAAACCCTCATTAGACAGGTCTGTAATGCATAAAGAGAATCGTGGTGCAACGATCATGTTGTGCTTATTAATAATACTCATGCATTCTTTCGTTCTGTGGTTTTCAATTCTAAAAACACAGACAGATATATCTGTTTTTCATTTTAAAATAATGTGCCTATAAAGAGGCTCCATGACGCAATCCCATTGCAGACACAGGGTGTGATGTTTATGTGTAAAACTCTGCCATCAAAGTTAATGATGTATAAAGTTATCAAGTGCCACGTTTGGGTCAGTTTCCCAAACACTGCCCCTTTCTTCTATTGGTCGGGCAAATGTGTAGTCCCACCCCTAACTCATGCTATTGGTTGAGACAGTGTAGCTACATGTTGACTCCAAATGTTCAGATTTTTTACATTTTTTTGACCTTATGTGTAATCATTGACAGACTTCTCAATGGTGACATACTATTTATTGGACTTTTTGTCCATTTAGTCTGATTTAACCCTCCAATTTCTTATAGTTGACTGCAAACTTTCATTCAGATGTTCCGCCATCCATTCAAAAACAAGTAAATTAAATCAAGACTTCTGTTCCATTGTGACAATAAACTAAACACATAAAACTCAAAAGTTATTGAGAACATTAGTCACTATAAATACACATGCATCCCAAAATCAGGGTTGCCAGGTTTTCACAACAAAACGCGCCCAATGTCTACTCAAAACTAGCTGAAACGTAGCCCAATGGCGTTTTGAGAGGGGGCTCCCCTGGTAAAATTTACATTCCAGGGGATAAAATACATGTTTTAGGGGGGATACCCTGGGTAAAATTAGCATACCAGGGGATAAATATCACGTTGTTGGGGTCGCTTCAACCCGCGTACAAGTAGCCCAATTCCATGGAAAAACTGCGGACTTGGCAACACTGCTCAAGCTGTACACAACCTGACTGCTGGCATTTTTGTTTCATGGGAACATTTTTTGAGCTAGTCACCAGCACAATAACATGCCATGTGACTTAAGTTAAAGTTTTTAAACTTTTGCAGTGGTAAAATGTCTTAAATTTTCTGTATAGATTTTTTTTTACAGGTGTTTTACCTGTATTTTGAATTACGCATTGTACTGTGTTTTAGGGTGGAAGGAAATGTCCATAAATTTGCTAGATTATTTTTTTCTTACAGTGTATAGACCAGGGGTGCCCAACCCTGTTCCTGGATATCGACTTTCCTGCAGAGTTTAGTTCCAACCCTAATCAAACACACCTTTCTGTAATTATCAAGTGCTCAAGTGCTTGAGATCCTAATTAGCTGGTTCAGGTGTGTTTGGTCAGGGTTGGAGCTGAACTCTGCAGGAAAGTCGATCTCCAGGACCAGGGTTGAGCACCCCTGGTATAGATCAATTCAGTGTTTCCAAACAGTGATGTTTTTTTGTTGGCGGAGCTTATCTGGTTGCAGAAAATTATGATTTTCAAGTAGCAGTCTATGGAGCCATGGAATTAAAGAATAAAAAAAGCAAAATTTGAGTTTATATTTCAAAATTCTGACCTTATTCATCCAATTCAGAGATGAAATATCACAATTCTGATAATAAAAAAACACTACAACTCATTATTCTCTTTTTTCCCCTAGTCTTTTTTCCTTCTGAGAATTGACAAACTCACTATTAAGTTAAATCAAGTTATAAAGTCTGAACTAGGAGATACAGATTTGCATTTGTAAGAAAAAAAATATAAAAAAGGGATAAAATAAATGTTATGCAAAATCTTAATAGTAATAGGTTTAAATATTATGTCATGCTGTAACTGTAGGGTTAATACAATGCGTCCCCTACAAACAGCATATGTAAATATTATGTAGACATATTGTTTAAATCAAATTTATGCTTTAAAAGTAGAGTAATCGTAGCAGTTTTCATTCATAGTCTGTCCGTTTAAGCATCTGCGTTTAACTTTAAATGGCGTCTTTGACGACAGTATTCTATAAAAATGATTTGCATTCCGATTCTGGCATTAAAAGGCACTATTTTTTTTTCTCTTATTCCATGGATTTTACCCATTTTCCTCCACTTGTTACCAGTGTTTTCCTGCTACCACTATGTGCATGCAGCTGCTACTAATTGGTCTATAGTAAAAATATATTTGGATAATTCATGCAAAAATGAAAATTACTCGCCCTTATGTTGTTCTAAACCCGTAAGACCTTGGGTAATGGGTAAAGAGGCAGGACGTGGGTGGAGCTGGTTGCTTAACCACGCCCTCTTAGCTTGACAGTGGTGACAGCAGCAGCAATCCACCTGTCACTCAATTGGCCATGCTCTTAATTATGCAGAGCTTTAAGCCTTAATATAATAAATACGGATGAGTTATAAAAAAATTCACCCCCCTTACAGTTGTCATGAAGGGCAAAATTAGCTTGACCAAAACCACTTTTTGTACCAGGCTGTAAACATACTTTTTACAGCTGTAAAGTTGGCCATTTTAACATGAGGGGTCTACGGGATTGACTCCCTTTTGGAGCCAGTCTCTAGCGGTCAGGCGATGAATTGCAGTTTGAGTCATTGCTTTCAAGAGAGAGACCGGAAGGTTGCCACTTGGCGAAGACTGACATCGATTTAAAATATTTTAAGGGCAGCAACTCCATAAATGCAGTTATGCCATAAAATTCAAGATATTGGTGTAAAAAATGCCCCTGTATTTGTTTTGCATCTCCGAGCAACACAATGGTGTTTAGTTTTTAAATGAATCCACGTTTTGAATGAATCATGTGAACCAATAATCTAAGGCCCATTCATAAAGCGAGCCATTTACTTCATTCCTGAATGATCAGCTGTTTGAATGAATCATGAAGGCATTTATCGACACCTGCTGGCTTATTTAATGTATCATTTCATTAAAATAAATAAATAAATAATAATAATAAAAATGAAAACATAAAAGAGATAGTTCACCCCAAAATTAAAATTCTGTCATCATTTACTCACCCTCATGTCATTTCAAACCTTTCTTTTGTGAAACTGTTGGTAACAAAGCTGTTTTTTTTTACCAATTACTTTCACTGTATAAACAAACCGTACTGAAATGTTTCTCAAATGACTTATGTTCCAAAGTAAATGTCTGTGTTAATAATCTTTATGTTGAATCAAATAAAATATTTCTTTCTAAAACTACAGTTTGTAATCACTACTTGATACTTTCTCATTTAACACAAAAATAGCTTTAAATAATGTTTTGTGGGTATTTTCACAGTCAGATTTATTTTGCGATTATTTATAATAATTAATCGAACCATCATGTAATAAATCAGATTAAAATTTTAAGAGACTGACTAATTCTTTGCACACACAAAAATATTAATATAGCTTCATAACATTACAGTTGAACCACTGATGTTACATGGACTATTTTATGGATGCCCTTACTAACTTTCTGGGCCTCGAACATGTCAGTTGCGTTGCTGTCTATGCAGGGTCACAAAGCTCTCGGATTTCATCAAAAATATCAGAATTTGTGTTCTGAGGATAAACAACGGTCTTACAGGTTTGGAACAACATGAGGGTGAGTAATTAATGACATAATTTTAATTTTTTTGGTCAACTATACTTTTAAGCATTAAGGTGGATCTTATTAATATTCTGCCTTGTCCTGGAACACTTCCTCCAAATTTTATTTTGTGTTTAAATTAGTTTTTTTGTGCTTCAGTTTCCATAAACGATGTTACATCAGTGGCACTGAGGCTAAATGTGCAATCATTTGTGCATTAATCAGTAAATAAATCTATATAGTCCTTCTGGTGAACAGATTCAAAAGAGTCAGGTTACTGAGCAAAATCAAATAACTCTAAAGAACTCTCATTCACACACCAAAGTGTTTTAGATCTGATAGTGTCTTTCCTGTAGTCTCTGTGCATGATGTAATTTCATCATTCAGCACACAGGTTAAGAGAGGTAAGAACATTAACACGCTCTTTTTTTTAATGCGCACATATTCGCACAAAGCACATTTCCCTGCTGTTTTAATAACTCATCTAAGACCTGCGATCTAATCGGCATGTACAGCAAGTAATTAAAGTTGAAATTAATTACTGTCTGTGCTGATATTCTAATCAAACAGCTTTGGAGTATTTTGTAGCAGAAAGTTGATATTTTGTCATCCGCGTTTTATCTCCAGCGGCGGCGCGCGATCGTCTGTACTTGCAGATTATTCCTCGCCAGGAAAAGCTCAGGAAGCGACAGATAAAGAGGGAGAGAACTTCCACGCTTTTCTTTTTTTTCGAGTTCCCGCTCTGACCTCTTGACAGTTCTCATCCCTCGTTCTGCTTCTCCGTCTCTCCCTCTTTCTCTTAACATTCCTTTATCGTGACAGTGTTTGGAGAGAGATAGGGCCAAGGCTTTGTGACTGCGTTTGATGGAAATTAGACAATCGTTCATTAGTGAGTTAGATAAAGTCTCTCCCTTCCTCCCACCCAGCTGACAGTTGTCTCCTCGCGTCTCCTCGGGGAGCTCATTTCACACCGAGAGCTTGCGGTGGTGCACGCGTCGCCGCTGTGGAAGTGACTCCGACTCGCTCGGGTCCCATCTGAGTTTGTCTCCGCAGACAGTGCCACTGGAAATGTCAGCCGGAGCAGAGAGGAGCCGTGTTGAGTCGCTCACTCTAACAAGCTGAAGGCTTCTCCCCGCGGGGCCCGCTTATGCAGAGACGCTCTTATTTCTCTGCTTTGTCTCCAGTCAGGCTCGTCGGAGAGCTCGCTGCACCTACACAGGTTACTCTTATAGAGGAGACTTCTGTTCTGCGCCACTAGCATTAGTTGCAAAAATAATAACTGTTTCCAGACAGGTTTTGCAAATGCTCTGCATGTCTGCCACTGGACGGTAGTGGCAATCAGACCCACACACTAGGGTTCAAAGGTTTGGACTTATGCACACCAAAGATGCATTTATTTGATCAAAAATACAGTAAAAACGTAAAATTGTGAAATTTTTACAGTTTAAAAAAATTGTGTTCTATTACGCCAGTCTTCGGTGTCACATGATCCTTCAGATCCTTCTTGTTGCTCAAGAAACATTTCTTATTATTATCAACTGGTGATCCGTGTTAAAAACAGTTGTGACACTTAATATTTTTGCAGAAACTGATACATTTTTACAGGATTCTTTGAATATACCGTTCAAAAGAACAGCAATTATTTGAAGTTTAAATCTATATTTAAAATAACATTTTAAAATTATACTTTCAGTTTGGAACATTGTAATGCATCCTTGCTGAATAAAAGTATATATTTTTTTTTTAATATTTAATTGGCAAATGTTTGACTATTTTAAGATTAACATGTCAGTTTGGCTGCTTCATTTCCTTTGATTTCACATAATTGTATTATATATGTATAATATCGGCTGTAAAATGGATGTGGATAGCACAGCTCACATAATTTTGTCCTTATCCTTTTATGTTTATGTTGAAATTAATGAATTTTGATTGCAAATTGGTGCCATCTTGTAAACAGACAATCTCTAGAGACATTGAGATTACAGGGCTCTTTTCTCTGTTTATTTAGTCTCATAGCTGTCTGTGAGAAATCATTGAAAGCCCATTTCCGCCACTGCATAAAAAATAAACAAAGGTTAATGTGAGTTTTTATATCACAATTCTGACTACTTTTCCCTCAGAACTGTGAGATATAAACTTGCAACTTTGAGTTATAAAGTCAGATTTTGCGAGATTTAAACTTACAGTTGTGAGAAACAAAGTCAGAATTGCAGAAAAACTCACAATTATGACTTTTCGCAGAATTGCGTGAGATAAATTTGCAATTGCGAGTTATAAAGTCAGAATTGTGAGATACAATGCGTGATGTAAACTCACAGATGTGAAAAATAAAGTCAGAATTGTCTGATATAAACTAATTTCTGACTTTTTTCTCAAAATTGCGTGATGTAAACTCACAGATGTGAAAAATAAAGTCAGAATTGTCTGATATGAACTAATTTCTGACTTTTTTCTCAAAATTGCGTGATGTAAACTCACAGATGTGAAAAATAAAGTCAGAATTGCGGAAATTATGACTTTTCTCAGAGTTATAAAGTCAGAACTGCGTGATATAACCTCACAATTCTGACTTTTCTCAGAATTGTGTGATATAAACAAGCATCAGTGTGTTAGAAAGTCAGAATTGGATGCTATAAAGTCACAATTCTGACTTTTTTCAGAATTACGTGATATAAACAATTGCGAGACGTAAAGTCAGAATTGTGGGAAAAAACTTGTGAGATTTGTGAGATACAAACTTGGAATTGCAAGTTATAAAGTCAGAATTGCGTGATATAAACTCACAGTTGCTAAAGAAACGTCAGAATCGCGAAAAAAACCCCTCACAATTATGACTTTTCTCAGAATTGCGTGATATAAACAAGAAACTGTGTGTTAGAAAGTCAGAATTGGATGATATAAACTCACAATTCTGACTTATTTCAGAATTACGTGATATAAACTCACAACTGCGAGAAATAAAGTCAGAATTGCGGGAAAAAACTCACAATTATGACTTTGTTTTCCTGGAAATGTGTGGTACAAATTTGGAATTGCAAGTTATAAGGTCAGAATTGCGTGATATAAACTCACAGTTGCAAAAGAAAAGTCAGAATCACGAAAAAAACCCTCACAATTATGAGAAATTGTGTGACATAAACAAGCAACTGTGAGTTAGAACGTCAGAATTGGAGGATATAAACTCACAATTCTGACTTTTTTCAAAATTACGTGATATAAACTCACAATTGCGATAAATAAAGTCAGAATTGTGGGAAAAAACTCACAGTTCTGACTTTTTTCTCAGAATTGCAAGATATAAACTCACAGTTGTAAGAAATAAAGTCAGAATTGCGAAAAACTCGCAATTATGACTTCTCAGAATTGCATTATATACACTCGCAACTGCGAGTTATAAAGTCAGAATTGCAAGATAAAAACTCACAATTCTGACTTTTTTCAGAATAATATAATTTAGATTTACAATTCCGATGTTTTTTTTCTCAGAATTGTGTGATATAAACTCAGAATTGTGAGAAATAAAGTCACAAATGCGAGATAAAAAATGACAGTTTATAGTTGAGACATAAAAGATCATTTGTGATTTTTATCTCTCCTGTGGATCTGCCCTACACAATTTTGCTGTACGCCATGTTGGACTGCAATCGGCTTGGGGCGTTGTGTATAAATCAGCTTGCATCAACGTAATGAAATGAGCTCATTTTCAAGCAGGTTTAATGACACACTGCTGGAAAAACTGCAAAGCCATTAACGAGTCAAGTGAGTTTTGTGTCATTTGCAAGCAAAACGCTTACAGGAAGTATTCTCGTAGCATGAATTAAGTTTTAATTTTCCTAATGGATGAAAAGAAGCAACTTTTGAAATGATTATCCAATGTAAGCAGTGTTTCAGACAGACACTCCACAAACTTTCAGACAAAAGTTTTAGACAAACACTTTCTTTCATTGTCTTCAAGGCGCTTTTTGATGTGTGGAAGATCAAGCGTCTGGAATGCGGTCTACATCAGGGTCAGATGAACACATAATCACAGGCAACTTCACGCAAGGCAGGTCTGCCCTCTCTCTCTCACTCCCTCGCTTTTCTCTCTCTGTTAGCCCGTCAGATATGGAGAACTGTCCCTCGTCTCGGCTCACAGATCAGAGGCTTCTGTTCTGGCCTGCAACAACTTTTCCTGCATTAAAACAGGTCTGACAGAACTTTCCAAAGCTTTCTGATGGCGTTCAGCATTCGCCTCGGGGGAAAATAACAAGCTGGTTGCTCACTTTGTGACCCGCTGGATGAGGTATAGTAAATCAATATAGACTTACCAGGAGGAAAAATTATAATTTGAAATCAAAATAAAACTTGTTTTACTACTGTAATGTGACATATTTATGAGTGAAACAAAATATTTAGCAATAAAAAATTCAGGGTGAGACTAATGCTAGTGAAAAAGTGGATGTTAAACTGAGAAGGATTGATGACGTCATCCAGAAAGGAAAGCCACTTCAGAGGTAGAGCAAGATTTCAACAAACTTTATTTCTTTAGGATAATGTGATTTCTTTAGAATAATGATTTGTAGACAGTTAGACCAGGGAAGGTTAATTTATAATACCTGATAGGCTGGTTTCACAGACAGATTAGACTAAAACAGGATTAGGCCATAGTTCAATTAGAACATTAAAGTAATTTTTATAAACATGCCTTAGAAAAAAAAAAAATAAACATTACCGGTGTGCATCTCGAGACAAAACAAGGACACTGACATATTTCAAGTTTCTTTCAGTTGAAACAGCTCAGACTTGCATTTTAGCCTGGGACTAGGCTTAAAGGAGAAGTCCACTTCCAGAAATACAATTCACAAATAATTTACTCACCCCCTTGTCATCCAAGATGTTCATGTCTTTTGTCTTCAGTCGTAAAGAAATTATGGTTTTTGAGGAAAACATTTCAGGATTTTTCTTTATATAATGGACTTCAATTGTGTCCCCGATTTTGAACTTCCAAAATGTAGTTTAAATGCAGCTTCAAAGGCTCTAAACGATAGTTAAAATATTAAGTGTTACTCCCCTAACACATCTACTGCTTACACAAGTGTTGATCACACTACAAACAAGACAAAACTATAATGCTATAAGAAACAGAAAAGATTAATTCATTGTTTATCTGGGTCTTTAGTCTATGATTAGCTCACCTCACCTCTTATCTGACAAGTTTTCGGTTTGAGACGTTTGTTCATCACGTGACAGCCCCATAAGATGAACGAACAACTCGAGAAACCCAAAGACTCGAAACAGGTGAACTAATTCCAGTACAGAACCTAATAGGATGTTGCGCATGCGCGACTGAACGAATCACTCCCAGAGACGACTTGTTCTTCCTGAGTCACATTAAAGATTCGTTCAAAATAAACTAATCATTCAAGAACGCACATCCCAGAGCCTGTGCTACATGAGCTTTTGTGCTTAAAAAGTATACAAATTTTTAATTTTCTAAAAAAAATGAATGATTGTTGTTCTGGAAGTGGACTTCTCCTTTAAGCCTTGTCTGTGAAACTGGAGGGATGAGTTTAAAACTGGTTGTTTATGGACTTATGTTGGGTTAAAGATCTTGGAATAGATGGCTGTTAAGTGATAAAAACCTATAAAGCATGATCAGACAAATAATTAAGACAAAAAGAAAAAAAGAAATAGATGGGCTTGGAGAGACATGAAGGTAAGTAAATACTGATGTAAATTTTTGTTTTGGGCCCACTGGGGTCAATATGATTTTTTTTTTTCTTAAAGAAATTAGTTCTTTTATTTAGCACGGATGCATTTAATTTATCAAAAGTGACATTACGGGCATTTATAATTTTACAAAAGGTATCTGTTTCAATGCCGTTCTTCTGAGCTTTCAATTTAATAAAGAATCCTGAAACAATTTACCAGTTTCCAACAAAATATTTTCAACATTGATAATAATAAGAGCAGCAAATCAGCATATTAGATTGATTTTTGAAGGATCATTGAAGACTAGAGTAATGATGCTGAAAAATCAGCTTTGCATCACAGGAATAAATTACATTTTAAAATATATTAAAATAAGAATCAGTTATCTAAAATTGTGATAATATTACTGTACTTTTGATTTATTGTACGTAAATGAGTAACACAATTAGGGACAAATTCTCAGTATTAACTATATTGCTTTTAGCATGCATTTTACTAGTACATTGGCGGTTTATTAAGCACATAATAATAATAAGGCAGGGTAAAAATATCGGTTTCTCGATTTTAATCAATTCTCATTTTTATGAACGATATCGATTCTTCAATCCCAACAAGAGTCGATTAGTCTAGCCTGTTTTCGGTTAATGAATGGATCATTGTAGCCTGCCTCCCTTCCAATAAATCGCAATAAGCTTTGGTTTATTACTTTTAATATGAAACAAAGTGTTAGATTTCAAATTCTTACACTTGTATTACAATATTAAAACAATAAATTATTGTTTTGGCGCTGTTTAATGTGAAGTGACAGATCGCTGTAGCGCCTCAGTTTAAGAGAAGCGGAAGCTTGAACTGATCGTTTCCTCCTGTTACACCTCAAGCATGAATAAACATCCGAAGGTATGTTAAAAGAAAGAGTACAGTTTACCGAAATACGTATTCTGTCTTTAATTGAATCGCTCAATCAGTGTTTCAACCGCGGAAAGACGTCAATATAACAGCTTGTAAACAGTATGTCACGTAACGTCACATTTACCTCAGAAAAAAACATATTCGGTGAGCATGAACTCGATAGTCAGCTAGAAAAATGAACTCTAGAGGGGAGCATTTTGCTAAATCTGTGTACCATATAACGTATTTGTTATAAAGTTTACTGTTCTTTAGTGTTTACTTTATGTTTGAATAAATCCGTCAAGCCTCTATTTAAATGCTTGTTTCAAAAAACGTGTTAAAGATATAATTATAAAAACTCACTGAGTGTAATTTATGCGTTTGTGTACAAATCAGTTCATTTAACCTTCAATATTATAGTAGTTAGTTAATTAGTTAGTTAACTACTATAATATTGAAGGAAATGAACTGATTTGTGCACAAACACTTAAATTACATTCAGTGAGGTTTTTATAATTCTATATGTGTGTATGTGTGTGTGTGTGTGTATATATATATATATATTTATATATATATATATATATAATTATAAAGTAATGTAGTACCAAATGACTCTCATGTATGTTTACAGAATTAGTTGAGAGATTTTCTTCCTTGAGAAAA
>JAHKKF010520385.1:13982-30991 GCA_019740295.1 Labeo calbasu | reverse complement strand
TGGTGGACATTCCTGCAGTCAGCATGCCAATTGCACGCTCCCTCAAAACTTGCGACATCTGTGGCATTGTGCTGTGTGATAAAACTGCATATTTTAGAGTGGCCTTTTATTGTGTCCAGCCTAAGGCACACCTGTGCAATAATCATGCTGTCTAACCAGTATCTTGATATGCCACACCTGTGAGGTGGATGGATTTTCTCAGCAAAGGTGCTCACTAACACAGATTTAGACAGATTTGTGAACAATATTTGAGAGAAATAGGCCTTTTGTGTATATAGAAAAAGTCTTAGATCTTTGAGTTCAGCTTATGAAAAATGGGGTCAAAAACAAAAGTGTTGCGTTTATAATTTTGGTCAGTATAATATTCTAATTTGCTGCTCAAAAAAAATTAATTATTGTAATTATGTTGAAAACAGCTATTTATCTGAAATAGAAGTCTTTTCTAACATTATAAATGTTTTTATCATCACTTTTGATTAACTTAAAGCATCCTTGCTAAATAAAAGCATTCATTTCTATAACTGTTTTCCCAAAAAAAAAATATATATATATATATACTGACTCCAAGCTTTTGAATGCTATAGTGTAAAATTTTACAGAAGCTTAATGTTGAGTTTTGGATCTTTCAAAGAATCAAAGAATCCTAAAAGAATACTCAACTCAATAATAAAAATAATAATAATAATTGTTTCTAGAACAGCAAATCAGCATATTAGAATGATTTCTGAAGGATCATCAATAAATTACATTTTAAAATATATTCAAACAGAAAGCAGTACTAGTAAAAACATTTCACGATATAACTGCTTTTCCTGCTTATTGGACCAAATAAATACAGGCTTGGTGAGCAGAAGAGCATTGTTTAAAGACACTAAAAATCTTACTATAATAAAATTAGAACTAGTATTGTTATAGGTGAAAAAAGCAACATTATTGTCAACTTAGTTGATTATGAAGAAGCCATTTCCTAAAATTGTACTTAAATAATAAGATGTATATTGTCTAATTGCTTGTGATTTAAAATCCCACTGATGTGAAGCTCTAAAAGAAAACACATCCTGACTAAATGAACTGATTTCCTGCATGGAATTGTGCATCACCTCTAGTTGCTCTGTAGATTTGAACCGAATAAACCCAACCTAAATCAGACAAAATCAAAATAATACATCCATCCTGTTTTCAGGATGTTTTCAGTGGAAAAACAAGCTAAAAAATACTGATGAACACAATGTGGATTCCCCCATTCAGTCTCCTTCCCATCTAGGAGAAACCATTGAGGTATTCCAGAGATCTCATTTGTAATTTTCCTTCCCCGTGGGACAGTTTGTTCCATCAGAAACAGCTACTGTGATGGCAATGAAGAGAACAAATGTGATTGGTGCATCTTTGTCTCTCTCTCTCTCGGTTTCCCACACTCCACTTCCTCCCTCCACCTTGTGCCGTCCTAACGCTCTCTCTCTCTCTCTCTCTCTCTCTCTCTCCGTGTCTCACTCTACCTCTCTGTTGGCTGACTGTAGGTACGCCCTCTGCTCGAGTGTGTGTCGGTGTGGTCGGAGCGTGCTTGTGTGTTCATGCGTGTTGGAAGCAGGTGGATCACGGATGCGTCTGCGAGCTCTTCATCAAGCGTGTGTTTTGTGAGTCCGGAGCGCATCAGCATTCTGGATATAATTCCTTCCCAGTGGATACGGACGCACATTAGGACGGCCACAGCAAACTGTCGTTGAACGTCCGGTAAGAGGTGTTTTTATCACTCTTTTTGGAGGTTTCGTTCCGTAAAGCGCTTTAAGGCAGGTGCACGCTGGTTTGGCATCAAATGAAGCAGCTTTGATTTTTTTTTTTGAAGCGTGCTTGAGCGTTTAATATTTCAGACATCAAAGCGTACGACGGCTATATTTAGTCTAGAGAAATGCTGGTATGTTCGGATACCAGCCAGTTTCTATGCCTCTTCTGTTTCCACAGGACAGGCGGATCATTTAAAGAGCGGGAAGGGAGGGGCATTGTGGGTACAGCCGACACATCTACAGAAGCGAACGATGGAGAGAGAGTGAGAGAGAGAGAGACAGGTAGAGAAGGCTCTGAGAGACTGTAATGAACATCAATATTTATTAGATTCGGCCACTTCAGCCTTAATTTCTCTCGGTGCGTTTGGAAACTAATAAGAGAGAAATGTGATTAGGCGTCATGGGTGGAATAGCAGTTTCCAGTTCTCTTCCCTCCAGATGTGAAGCTAAAAAGGTCCAGAGGGAATTGAAGACACGTTCACACGTGACAAAAAGCTGAGGTTTGAACATGACATTTTGATAGCAGCATCTTTTCGATTAAACAGTGACCAATTATTCATCATGTGCTCAAAAACAGGAACATTTCCTGTCCTCTTAGATGCTCTAATCACGTCTCCTGTTGGGAAGTTAATTCATTAATGAAATATTACCTCACACTCAGTGAAATCTCGATACGTTCGGATTCCCAGCGTTTTTTGGGACTGTATTAGAGATTGATCGGTCTGAAGGTAAGACAGGTCTCGCTTCGCTGAGACTGATTGTGACGTACGCTTATACCCCGGCATCTCGTTTCCTGCTTTTGTTGTGAGCTCAGCAGAGTTTTTTTTTTATGTGTGTGCTTGGAGTTTGATGACTTTGGGGGAAGTTCAGCTAGTTGGTGCTAATGGTGCTGCAAAGACTCATTATGCACTAAAGCATCTGTTCATCGATTCACATGGCTATTTTTGTTTTGTATTTACCACATCAGGTTCTGGATGGAGCAACCTAACATGAGTGGCAAATTCACAGTATTGTTTCAGTGTTCAATAATGCACAATTTTTTATATACTTATATTTATATATTTATATATATATATTTTTCCTATTTTTAATACTTTAGGGTTATTTTATTCTATTTATTTTATTTTTTTGTAATTTGGCTGCTTTTTTGTTACATTTTTATTTATTAGATTTTTATTTTTTTATGTATTTAAATTTTAATTATTATATTTTAAATTTAAACTTTTTGTTTTTTTGTGTGGATAATTGGACTAGTTTTTTTTATTTAATCGTTTACTTTGATATTTATTTAACTTTTTTATAAATTAACTTTATGTTTGTAATTTGACTACTTATTTTATTTTATTTAAATTGACCTTTTTTATATATTAGAAAGTGTAACATCATAGACTGTAAAATAATATTAAATTTATATCATTTAAATTGTGTAACTTTTTATAAAGTGATTTTTAAGTATGTTTTTCTGTTTTATTTTTTAGTTTTTTTACTTATTTTAAAGATTTCCTCTTTTAATGTTTAATGTTTTGTTTATTTTTATTTTTCAGAACGTTTTTAATTTAATCATTTACTTTTTTGTTATTTTTAGTTTTAATATTTTTTCAGAAATTAGCTTTTTTGTCATGTTTGTAATTTGACTGCTTCGTTTGTTTTATTTTAGTTTACTTTTTTTATATATTAGAAACTGTAACAAAATAAACTGTAAAATAATATTATGTAATTTAAATTTTTTAAAAGTAATTTTTCAGTTTATTTTTATTTTTAATTGTAATCACTCTTTTAATATTTAATGTTTTATTTAATTTCTATTTTTCAGAACGTTTTAAAAATATTTTTTCATTTTACATTTTATTTTTTATTTTTTATTTAATCATTTACTTTTTTTTTTTACATTTTTTAAATATTTTTTATAAATTGACTTTTTTGTAATGTTTGTAATTGACTACTTTGTTTAATTTTAATTGACTTTTTTAAGAAACTGTAACAGAAACATAAATATTTTTATTTTATTTTATTTTTTTACTTTTTATAAAGTAATTTTCTGTTTATTTTTCATTTTTAATTTTCTACTTAAATTATTTGCTCTTTTAATATTTATTTTTTATTTTTCAGAACTTTTTAAAAATAATTTTCCGGGGTTTTTTTACTTTTAATTTGACTACTTTAGTTATTTTTTAATTTAATCATTTACTTTTTTATTTTTACGTTTTAATATTTTTTATACATTAACTTTTTTGTAATGTTTGTAATTTGACTACTTAATTTAAATTTTATTTTACTTTTTTAATATATTAGAACCTGTAACATAATTAATGTATTTTTATATCATTTATATTTTTAAACTTTTTTATAAAGTCATTTTTCAGTTTTATTATTTATCCACTTATTTTAATTGTTTACTCTTTTAAAATTTGATGTTTTATTATTTGACTACCTATTTTGTTTAATTTTAATTTACTTTTAAAAAAATATATTAGAAACTGTAATATAATTATGTTTTATTAAATTATTTTTTTTTTTTTACTTTTTGTAAAGTAATTTTTTAGCTTATTTTTTACATTTTCTTTAAAGTCTTTTAAAAGAAAAGTCTTGTTTTTATTATGTAGTTTTATTTCATTTGTATTTTTCAAAACGTTTCAAACTCAAAAGTAATTTTACTACTTTTAAATTTTTTTTAATTTAATCATTTACTTTAAGATTTATTTTCATTTTTAATTATTTTTATAAATGATCTTTGTAATTTAACTACTTATTTTGTGTCATTTTAATTTACTATTTAATTGAGTATATTAGAAACTAACATTAATATTTTTTTTTTATGTTTTTTTTTATTTTTTTAAGTTAAGTAATTTTTCAGTTTATTTTATTTGTAATGGTCTACTTATTTGAACGATTTACTCTTCTAATATTTAATATTTCATTTTTATTTGTCAAAACTTTTAAAGTAAATTTAAAGTGACTACTTGTAATTATTTCTATTTTTTAATTTAATTAAATGAATTTAATTTCTTTATTTAAATCATTGCCATTCTTGTCATGGCGTCAGTAATGATAGCAAAGAGCGTCATAACCGGCACACGCAATCGAGCTCGCTTTCAGAATTTTAAAATGCCGTATCACGTACTCGGATTACAGTGGTGGAACGATATTTTCCACTAGTTTGGGAATTGTTGCATGCAAATTGAATTCAGCAGTAATTTGCATAATTCCTCGACTCCCTTTGTCTGTTTCCTTGCTTAAAAGCTTTTCTATTGGATCCACATCCTAGTGGCAGGACCATAGCCACCATATAGTGCGTCTCTCTCAGTCACTGGTCGATTTTCGCTTCCAACACACAAGGCCAACAGGAGGCTGAATCGATCTAGCGCCTGATCCCGTTTCTCTACTTTCCAACCTAAGAAGAATTGCATATTGTGTAGGTGAATTTCACAGTGGTGAAAATTCAGTCGTACGTTCCCATTGTCCGTTTCACACGCATTCGGTGAAGATGGATGAGGTTTTCATTTACCCAGAGGATCTGTTCATACAGAAGGCCCTGCTCTTGATAAACTGAAGAAGCTCCAGGTGGACATCAGCACTCCACAGAAAGCTTGCCTTGCAGCCTCTGGCAGCTCCATAGAGGAGGACTAATCTTTCTTTTGGCAAAGAAAAGCGGCGTCCCGAGGGAACATGAAGTGGATTTTTCCAGGAGCTCATTGTTGAAGATGGTTCCGGTGCTTCCCAGCCAACAATGCCTGACACGTGACCTCCCGCCTGTGGCGCTTGGGTTCAGAAGCCCGTTAGGGATCCGTCGTGCGTCCGTGAAGGAGAATCTGCGCGTTCAGGTGCGTGATGCTTGACGCACGTCAAGCTTCGGGCCATCACTCTCGGCTCTGCCTCGAAGCCGACACGAAGATCAGGATGGATTATCACGTACGAAAGAGCGAAAGAGAAAGACAGAGCGACGTGGAGAGAGCGTGACCTTATATTCCCAGATCCATCTGTGTCATGTTGGATGTTCTGTGCTCTCCTCACAGCAGATCTGATTGTTCTGGATGGTGTTGCTTTGGGTTGATAACCGTCAAAGCCCTGACAGATAGAATCCATCTCTCGTACATCTGTTCTTTTAACGCGTTTAATGAAAAAGGAAAAGTCTGTTCGCCGCCTTTTATCAAAGACAAATTGCTCTCATCTGAGCGTTTCCTGATCAGAATTCCGTGCCAGACGCTGACATTTAATTTGCAGCTAAATTGGGGTGAGAACGGTGTGTGTGAACGGCCGATTCTCTGATCCAGAGGCGTGCGAACAGAGCGCTGCTGTTATTCATGCCGGAGAGGACAATGACAGCAGTCACAATAAAAGCTTTTAAAGGAGACAGAGGACATTGTGTGTAGTCGGAAAAAAGGCTTTATGGAGTTCAACGAGGATGAGTCATTAAATGATGCACTCTGAAAGCATTTTCTTAATCAGAATCTTCATCGAGCTTTTTAGTAAAATAGCCTTGAAATTAAATACATTTATTCGAGAAGTATAATAGCATGAAATGTTAAAGGAAACATATATTGAGTGTTTATTCAACTGTGGAGTACCAACAGAGAAAGTTTGATGAATGTATGTTTTTTTTATGCTGTCCAATAAATGTAAGCTTCAAAAAGGGTGCAGAAGTGCCATAAAAACAGACAATAAATCTGATTCGTGTGCTATAATTAATTTTGGGTGAACTCTCAACTTCAGCCAATATCTCTTGGGGTTTTTTTCTTGTTTCTTGTTGAGTTTTGCTAAACTGATGCTTTAAAAAAGAGAAATAAAATGAAAATACAAAATATATATTGTGAATAAAATAAATGAATAAAATATCTTTATATCTTATGAGTAATACATGTAATGAACTGAAGCGGTGAATTAAATATTAATGTATTAATTATCAAATATTAATATAGAATTAAACATTTATATGTATTATTATTCATTCAGTTATTCATTAAATGAAAAAAACATTTAATCAATTAAATATTAATAAGTTTAGCACTATAATATATATGTTTTTGTAATAATAAACCTCAGTAAGTTTTGTTAGATTGAGGCTTAAAAAAGAAATAAATGTATTAATGTCTTCTTAAATAGTACTATACATTATTACTCATTAAATTCCTAATTAAATGAATAAAATATATTTAATGAATTAAGTGTTAAAAATATATTATATTAAATTTAAACATATTTAACTAATATTTTAATAAATTGTATTAAATTAAAATAGTAGATTATAGTAATATATATATATATATATATAGTTTTATTGATGTTTACAAAAAAAAATAATTATTAGAAAAACTCTTCCGTTTTAAGATTAAACATCACTACGTTTTGCTACATTGATGCTTTAGGAAAGTAAACTAAAGCAGTGAATTCAATATTAATGTATTAAATATCAAATATTATTAAATAATTAACCATTAATATACATTATTATTCATTAAATTATAATTAAGTGAAAAAAAATACATTTAATGAATTAAATATCAAAAAGTTTTAAAATAATAAACGTCAGTAAGTTTTGTTAGATTGATTCTTTAAAAAAGAGAAATAAATGTATTAATGTCTTCTTAAATAGTAATATACATTATTACTCATTAAATTCCTAATTAAATGAATCAAATATATTTAATGAATGAAGTATTAAAAATATATAATATTAAATTAAAACATATTTAATTAATATTTTAATAAATTGTATTAAATTAAAATAGTAGATTATAGTAATATAAATATAAATGTATATAGGTGTGAACTTTAGCAAATGTATCTTAAGTTTTTTTCTTGTTTTAAGATTAAACCTCACTACGTTTTGCTAGACTGTTGCTTTAGGAAAGAGAAATGAATGTATCTTTATATCTTATGAGTAATAAATGTAATGAACTACAGCAGTGAATTAAATATGAATGTATTAAGCATCAAATATTAATATATAATTAAACATTTATATACATTATTATTCATTCAATTATTAATTAAATGAATAAATACATTTAATGAATTAAATATCAAAAAGTTTAGCACTTTATCTTGTTTTATAGATGTTAGATATTTTTTTACTTAAAAACAATGCAAAAAAATGCTCAAGTATTTATTAGAAAAACTCTTCCTTTAGGTTTCAACTTTAGACAAAACTGAAAGATTTTCAATGCAAAAGCCTCTAAAAGCCTCATCACTTCAGCCAGTATCTTGCTTTAAGATTAAACCTAAGTAAGTTTTGCTATAGTGATGCTTTAAAACAAAAAGAATAAATGTATCTTTATACATTGTGAGTAATAAATATAGTGAACTAAAGGAATGAGTTAAATATTCATATATTAAATATAAAATATTAATATATAGTTACATATTTATATACATTACTCATTCAATTAATAATTCAATGAATAAAATATATTTAATGAATTAAATATGAAAAAGTATAGCAATCTATTTTGTTTTATGGATGGTTAGATATTTTTACTCAAACAATGCAAAAAAAAAAAAAAGAAATACTCATTAAGTAATTATTAGAAAAACTTCCTTTAGGTTTCAGCTTTAACCAATATATCTTGATTTTTTTTGTTGTTTTTTAAGATTAAACTTCACTATGTTTTGTTAGACTGATGCTTTAAAAAATAAAATGTATGTCAGTATTAATATAAAATTAAATAGCATATTTATTATTCATTAAATTATTTATTAAATGAATAAAATATATTGGGTAATGCATCTTTATATCTTATGAGTAATAAATGTAATGAATTAAAGCAATTAATTAAATATAAATATATTCTATATATATATATATATATATATATATATATATATATATATATATATATATATATATATATATATATATATATATATATATATATATATATATATACACACAACCAGTCAAAAGTTTTTGAACAGTAAAATTTTTAGTATTTTTCAAAGAAATCTTTTCTGCTCACCAAGCCTGCATTTATTTGATCCAAAATACAGCAAAGACAGTAATATTTTGAAATATTTTTACTATTTAAAATAACTGCTTTCTACTTGAATATATTTTAAAATGTAATTTATTCCTGTGATTTCAAAGCTGAATTTTTAGCGTCTTTACTCCAGTCACATGATCCTTCAGAAATCATTTTAATATTCTGATGTTAAAAACAGCTGAGTAGACTTTGTAGAGTAGAGGTTTCTTTGATGAATATCTGAAACACAAATCTTTTGTAACATTATAAATGTCTTTATCATCACTTTGGCTCAATTTAAAGCATCCTTGCTAAATACTGACTCCAAGCTTTTGAATGGTACAGTGTGTAATGTTACAAAAGCTTTTTATTTCAGACAAATGCTGATGTTTGGATCTTTATGTTCATCAAAGAAATAAAATAGTTTTAAATATTGATGATAATAATCAGCATATTAAAATGATTTCTGAAGGATCATGTGACACTGAAGACTGGAGTAATGATGCTGAAAATTCAGCTTTGGTCACAGGAATAAATTACATTTTTAAAAATATTCAAATAGAAAACAGATATTTTAAATAGTAAAAATATTTCACAATTTTACTGTTTTTGCTGTACTTTGGATCAAATAAATGCAGACTTGATGAACAGAAGAGACTTTAAAAAACATTACAAATCCTACTGTTCAAAAACTTTTGACTGGTAATGTCATTTAAAGTTTTATAGATGCTTAGATATTTTTTTTACTCAAACAATACGCTTATTAGAAAGATTCATTTTTAGCATTGACGCAAACGCCCACATAAACCATCTTAATGATTGACTTCTTTTCTGAAACGAAAGTAATTTGATTCATCGTAATTGCCTCGCGCTACCTCACAATTACAATTCACTACTAATGCACCCACGAAAATCGTAAACAAGACAATCTATGAACACAATCTTGTCATCTCTTCTTCTCTCTCTCTTTTGAACTGTATTATTTTAATTACCTTGGTGATTAAAAAAATTTCCCCGCTCCATTTTCTCTGTCTGAATTAATATGGGATTTGGGTCTAATGGGAGAGACAGAGAGAGAGAGACAAATTCAACATAATCAGTCATTTAATGACTAAAAGAAACAAATGAGTAAACAAATAAATGAGGAACTGATTATCAAAGCAGTGGGAATAGTTAAAGTCAACATGAAAATCAAAATTGACCCCGTTTAGTTTTTAAATACACGTCGTCGTTTTTTGAATTGCTTTGCCACCTGACTTTTTGGCTCACATCACCAAATTCAGCCTCATCTGATCGATTCCCATTGGATAAATCAAGGCCCAGCCTACACATTCAGCCCTTCTTTTGTTTTTCAGGTATTTTTGTTTTTCCTCTGGTGTTTTGATGGCGTTTTGCATGAAGCTCTACAGAAGCGAGCGTATCCTTGGGTGAACGCACCTTTGAAATCTCTGCCGTCAGAGCTGATTGCTTTTGAAGTGCTTTGATAATGAAATGGTTGTGGAGATTCTCGTACGAATAAGAAATGCTGTCGCACGTCTTCCTGTCTCACCTCCAGCCCCCTGCAATCAGAAAGAGGTGATTGAATTCAGCTCATTAACAGCCTGAGCAAAGACAGACGCTCTTCTAAATCCGAGGGAGCCGCCTGTAGAGATGGGATTTTTCGACATCAAGACTCACTCTTGACATGAAGGCTGTTATCCTGTTTTATGGAATACCTCATTTTGATCGAGTTGCATGAGATTTGTGCCAGTAATGCTAGTCGTGCCCATTCATTTTTATGCATTTTGAGATTATTGGCCTCTAGAAGCGTAACGGTCTGCTCAGATGTTGGATTTTTGATGCCGTCTTTGAATATTAGGTTGCGCGATTAGGGGAGGTGAAGAAGTTTTCACTTAGGTTCCTGTGGCTTGAAATCACCCATTCGTTTGATCAGTGCTGTCAAGTCAAAACTTTAGCAGATTTTTTGCCTTAAATTGAAAATTCTTCCATCAGCCCATCCTCAATTATGAAACAAAGTTTCAAAGCTGTGGAAGCTTTGAAACCAAGAGTACAAGAAAATGATTTCTTTTAATTCATTAATTTTTTAAAATTATTTTTTTTTCATTTTAATGTTATTAATTTTAATGGTACATCTTATATGTAGTTAAATATAAACGCCTAAATTGAGGAATACATATATATATATATATATATATATGTATATATTATTATTATTATTATTATTACATATATGTTTGACTTATGTTAATTTATGTCTTTATCTGTAAAACATATTTGTGACTATATTTTTTTTTTCTTTATTGCTTAGTTTATTATTATTATTATTTTACCCTGAGAAGGATAAGCTGCTTTTTCTGTACAACAGAAATGGATGCCAAATTCAGTTACACTTTGCTTTTTTATATTTTGCAATCGCATGTTTATTATAGTTAATTAACACCATTAAAAAATGGTACTTGAAAATAAACGTTAACTAAAATAAAATATAAAAATTAAATTAAATTAAAATTTGACTACATTTATATTTTCTTTATTGCTTAGTTTATTATTATTATTGTTATTATTTTACTTTATTGCATAGTTGTTGTTATTATTATTATTTTACCTTGAGAAGGATAAGCTGCTTTTTCTACAAAAACAAAAATGGTTGCGAAATTCATTTAGACTTATATTTTTAAATTGCATGGTTATTATAATTAACTAACACCATAAAAATATTACTTCAAAATAAACATTAACTAAAATAAAATAAAATAAAATAAAAATGTTACTATATTCATTTTTTTCTTTATTGCTTAGTTTATTCTTCTTATTATTATTATTGTTGTTGTTGTTGTTTTGTTGTTATTATTATTTTAACCTGAGAAGGATAAGCTGCTTTTTTTCAGTGACACTTTTGCTTTTTTTATTTCTTTTTTTTATTTTGTAAATAAAATAAAATAAAATGTGTTTTTAAAATGTATTTTACTGCAGCTAAATGCCATGGCAATGCGACTATATTTGTTCTTTTCTTTTCTTTTTTTTTCTTTTCTTTTTTACATGATTGCATAGTTATTTATTATTATTATTATTATTATTATTATTATTATTATTATTATTATTATTATTATTATTATTATTATTATTTTACCCTGAGAAGGATAAGCTACTTTTTCTATAAAAACAAAAATGGTTGCCAAATTCAGTTAGACTTATATTTTTAAATCATATGGTTATTATGGTTAACTAACAACATAAAAGTGTTACTCGAAAATACACATTAACTGAAATAAATAAAATAAAACAAAATTTAATTAAATTGATATTTGATGTGTTTTTTCTTTATTGCTTAGTTTTTTTTATTATTATTATTAATTTTATTATTATTTTACCCTGAGAAGCTGCTTTTTCTGTAAAAAAAAAAAAAACTGTACGGAAATGGTTGCCAAATTCAGTTATACTTTTGCTTTTTTATATTTAAAAATAAATAAATAAATAAAAAATATATATATTTTTAAATGCATTTTACTGCAGCTAAATGCCATGGAAACGTGACTATATTTATTTATTTTTTTCTTTTCTTTTCTTTTCTTTTCTTTTCTTTTCTTTTCTTTTCTTTTCTTTTCTTTTACTTTATTTCATACTTTTTTATTACTATTATTTTTATTATTATTATTTTACCCTAAAAAGGATATACTACATGTTTATTGCATATTGCATGGTTATTATAGTTAACTAACACCGTAAAAAATGTCACTTGAAAATAAACATTAACTGAAATAAAATAAAATAAAATATTTAAAAAGTATTTTACGTCAGCTAAATGCCACAGCAATTTTTTTATTTACCCTAATTACGATACCTACAAGTGAAATAAAAATTAATGCATACAATTAATACATTAATGCAAAGAAAAAAAAAATAAAAATATTAAATAAAAAAATCATAATAGTATCCCAGTGACATTAAAATAACACAGTCAAAAGTTTTTTAACACAATCAAACTTTTCAATCAATATATCAGATAAGGGAAATGTCGATGACAGATATAAGCATATTTTATGGGTACCTTTAAGACATTTATATTTCTAACTGTGATGTGTATTATTCATTTCGCTCAGGTGTGTGTGCATTGATTTGGTGTGGAGGAGCACCGGATGCCGTCCAGGAGCAATGAGCTTAACCCTCCTCCTGTAACGCTCTATTAACTCGCGTCTAACTGCGCTCTACCGTGCTAACATTACAGCGTGAGTATATGCTGAGTACGACAGATTCAGGGTTACGTTAGAAACCACCTCTCAGACTGATCTATGTCTCAACTAAACCCTCCATCTGGAAAAAATCACCCTCCATTAATCACCGCTGAGCTCACGGTTCAAGAGCAATTTTCCAACTCAGTGTTAATTAAATAGAGTAACTCGTCGCAGGTTAAAATCCCCGACATCTGTTCACCAGTCATTTCATAAATTAATATTTTTTAAAAATGCCCTTTAGTATATTAATAGTAAACTAAAAGTGCATAAATCCCCATAAACTGCTAGTGACATAATCTATTATAACCTCAGTATGACCTCACACATTACACATCCCCACAGCAAAATCTGCTTAAATATCCAAACTACATGAGCGTCAAGTAATCACATATGTTTGATTTCAAAGCATTTAAATATTAGATGTACTTACATAACCAGTCTGTTGTCTTCAGGCCATTTTTGACTGTTTTTGCTAAAGAATACACCATACATACTGTAGTTTGTGCTACTGAAAATTTGTTTTTGTTATTTTTTTTAATGGCATAATACAATTTCGGACTAAATAGAAATAAAGTTGTTCTTGCTCATTTAAAGTAGAATCAATCAGTCAATTACACACAAAAAATGGTAGTAAATTTCACAAAAAAGTGGCAAAAAACACACTGGATTAAACATGAAATGTTGAAGTAGTGAAATAGTATTTTCTTGTAAAACGCACTCCAATAAACTGTTTTACTCACAACTTTTTTTCTTATTTTTGCAGCATTGTTTGTGAGAAGCTCCGCCCACACTAAAAGCTCATTGGATGTAGCGACGATGAGGTCATTAACACACATTTAAAAACATAAATAAATAAATAAATAAATAAATAAACAAACTCGTGTAGAATTTACTTTGAAACAGTTTTCACTCAGAAGTTTCTAGTAAATTTTACAATTAATTACAAAGAAACAGCAAGTAAACACACGTAGAAATACTAAAATACTATATTATTGTCAAACTTACTCCAATAATCTTTTGTTTACAACTTAAAAATGTTTTATTTTATTTTTTTACACCGTACAGGTGGACTAACAACTTGTCTTAACCAGCGACAAACGATGAGCAACACTACTTTTTCCCATCAATTTTTTTTCTATTTTTTGCATCATTGTTTGTGGGAAGCTCCACCCACACTGAAAGCTCATTGGACGTTACAACCATGTAGTCATTAACACACTGTAAAAATAAATAAATAAATAGTGTAGAACTTACTTTAAAACTATTTTCATTCAGAAGTTGCTGGTAAAATTCACAATTAATTATAAAGAAACAGCAAGTAAACACATTGAACTAAATGTTAGATTTCGACATAAAAAGACTGTAATTCTTTTCAAACTTAAAAAGAATATCGGATTACAACTTCTAAAAAACTTTTATTACTTTTATTACAATAGGTGGACTAACAACCAGCTAAGCAGCGACAAACGATGAGCAACACTACTTTTTCCCATCAATTTGTTTCTGTTTTTTGTTTTGGGAAGCTCCGCCCACACTGAAAGCTCATTGGACGTCATAACCATGAGGTCAGTAACATACTGAAAAAATAAATAACTAAATTAAAATGGTGTAGGACTGACTTTGAAACAATTTTCATTCAGTAGTTGCTAGTAAATTTCACAATTAATTACAAAGAAAGAGCAATAAACACACTGAAAAGTTAGATTTTGATGTAGAAAGACTATAATTGTATTTTCTTATAAAATTTACTCTAATAATCAGCAGTGTTTTGGGGAAGCTCCACCCTCACTGAAAGCTCATTGGACGTTGCAACAATGAGGTCATTAACACAGAGAATAAATAAATAATTAAATAATGATGGTGTAACGATGGACAGATTTTGAAACAATTTTCACTCAGAAGTTGCTAGTAAATTTTACAGTTAATTACAAAGGAACAGGAAATAATCATTGAATTAAAAGTTAGATTTCGACATAGAAAGACTGAAATAGTATTTTTGTCTAAAACTTACTCCAATAATAAGCATTGTTTCCGGGAAGCTCCGCCCTCACTCAAAGCTCATTGGACATTGTAACCATGAGGTCATTGGCACACTGGAAAAATAAAAAAAATAAAAAAATAAATAGTGTAGAACTAATTTTTTTAAACAATTTTCATTCATAAGTTGCTAGTAAATTAGTAAATTAGAAACAGCAAGTAAACACATTGAGTTAAATATTAGATTTTGACGTAGGAATTGTATTTTCTTATAAAACTTTTTACAACTTAAAAAAAAAAATATTACAGTACAGGTGAACTAACAACTTGTCCTAACCAGTGACAAATGATGAGCAACACTACTTTTTCCCCATTAATTTTCTATTTTTTTTTTTTAGCAGCACTGTATGTGGGAAGCTCCGCCCACACTGAAAGCTCATTGGACATTGTAACCATGAGGTCATTGACACACTGGAAAAATTAAAAAATTAAAAAATAGTGTAGAAGTAATTTTTTGAAACAATTTTCATTCATTCATTGATGTAGGAATTGTATTTTCTTATAAAACTTTTTACAACTTAAAAAAAAAAAAAGAAATTACAGTACAGGTGGACTAACAACTTGTCCTAACCAGTGACAAACGATGAGCAACACTACTTTTTCCCCATTAATTTTCTTTTTTTTTTTTTTTTAGCAGCACTGTGGGAAGCTCCGCCCACACTGAAAGCTCATTGGACGTTGCAACTATGAGGTCATTAACACTAAAAAAGAATTTTTCTGATTTACTACTTTCGCTTAAAAATTACTAGTAAATTTCACAAGTAACATGTTGAATTAAACGTGAAATTTTCAGGGATTTGGTCTGTTCTGTAGCACATATATGGAGGTTGTAGTTATCAGAGCTCATTTGCATGTCTTAAAGGTATAGTAGTAGACGGGTTAACTATGAGAAGGTGGAAAATGGTCACATAAAACTAAATTGAGATTTATTTTGGCTGAGGAACATAGCGTAATCTGTGTACTTCATTAAAAAGTGCTTTAAAAGTGTAGAAAACCCCCCTTAGACGTATAAACCGTAGTGAAGCAGTCATGATGTTCGAGGGAGTCAGTGTGTCAAACACAGACTCTGGTTCAAACTCTGTCTGGGAGCTAATTAGTCACACTTCATTATGAGTCTGACTGAAGGTGATTGTAATAATTACACTGAGGTTTCCCTGTTTATTTGGTCACATGCACCTTTGACGGTGGTTTCTCCAAGAGGAAAAAAAAACAAAGGTCATTGTTGCTTTTCTGCACAATAATAAAGCCGATCTGAGGAATCTCTTGAGGTAATGGGCCAGAACCATGTAAACAGCAGAATGCGCGTCATTAACACCAGAAACGACCGGCCACCTCGTGTCATTACAGGCTGCTTCGACAAACAGCTGTAGCACATTATGGGATATCTGAAGCCCAACGGGGTTGACGGAGGAAACCCTTAAGCCTGGCGCACACTGTGTGATTTAGGTTTTCCTTACTTTTTCACATTATGCAGTGAGATTTTGGGAAAAAAGCCAAGATTTGATAAGTTAGTTCCAGAAAAGAAAAGCATAGAGCATCTGGAGTCTGTCGTGGTTAGGAGGACAAGTGAGATATTCATCTGTTTTTCAGAGCAAACTTGAGGTAATTGTTCAGTGGAGCCACTAAGGGGACACGGTTAGCTGTTTGTTAGCGGTAGCCAGTTACATTGCAGTACATAAAATTTCACTTACCACATAAACAAGGAGAGATGACTAAGATGATGGCAAATGGTTTGCAGATCCTGAGCACCACTGACAAACATCTAATCTTGTAAAATGTGTAGTAAATACTGCTGCTCCGTAGTATATACACAGAGTAGGTGTGATTGCGAATCTTGAAAGTGAACATAAAAAGCAAACGTGTATTCAAAAGCGATTTAAACATCCTAGCAGTCCTCTGATGCCCGCAATTTACATACAGTGTAATTACCCAATGATGTAACTGCAAGAGAAAGCATTGAAATATATTTTTTACTCCCATCTCGTATTTATTCCTTTTAGGGG
>JAHKKF010520385.1:0-13932 GCA_019740295.1 Labeo calbasu | reverse complement strand
AAGGTTATGTGTTTTAATGTATCATGCCAAAAATATTGTTTTCTACACATATATTTTAACGTTTCAAGTTGTATGAATAAACATAATGTAAGGTATTATCAACAAACGTGGATTAGCAACGAATAATATGCCTATATTTATAAATTAATATTCTTTTATAGTCTTTTTCCCCCCTCAGAATTCATTTACATCTTGCATTTCTGACTTTTAGTTTCCGTCAGTGAAAAAAAAAGTTAACTGCAACTTTTTATCACACAATTCTGATTTTTTTTTTATACAATTGAAGTCAAAAGTTGACATACACCTTGCAGAGTCTGCAAAATGTTAATTATTCTACCAAAGAAGAGGGATCATACAAAATGCATGTTATTTTTTTTTAATTAGTACTGATCTGAATAAGATATTTCACATAAAAGGCATTTACATATAGTTGACAAGAGAAAATAATAGTTGAATTATAAATATGACTATTGTTACCTGAATGATCTACAGCTGTAAGAGTCCCTTGTTTGTCCTGAACAGTTAAACTGTCCACTCCTTCCAAAACTGTCCAAATCCTTCAGGTCCTACAAATTCATTGGTTTTTCATTATTTTTGCGTATTTGAACCCTTTCCAACTCATATGCAACTACTACAGAAGGTTCAGACACTCACTGATGCTTCAGAAGGAAACACGACGCAAGAGCTGGGGGGTGAAAACATTTGAAAACATTTGAACAGAATGAAGATGTGTGCATTTCTTATTTTGCCTAAATATCTTTTTTTTTTTTTTTTTTTCATTTAGTACTGCCCTTCAGAAGCTACAGAAGATACTTACATGTTTCCCAAAAGACAAAATGAGTTGAGTTTACCCTGATCTTCAAATTCAAAAGTTTTCACCCCCAGCTAATGCATTGTGTTTCCTTCTGGAGCACCAGTGAGCGTTTGAACCTTCTGTTATAGTTGCATATGAGTCTCTTAGTTGTCCTCAGTGTGAAAAGATGCACCTCAAAATCATACGGTTATTGCTGGAAAGAGTTCAAATACACAGAAGTGCTGTAAAACCAAAGAACAGCGGAGAGTTTAACTGTTCAGGACAAACAAGTGACTCATGAACAACTATCACTAAACTAAAAAACAGCTGTGGATCATTCAGATAACAACACAGTATTAAAAATGAACTGTATATAAACTTTTAAACTGTGTAATTTTTATAAATGTAACTATTATTTTCTCTTGTGGACTGTATGTAAGCGTCTTTCATGTGAAATATCTTATTCAGGTCAGTATTACATAAAAAATAACCTGCATTTTGTATGATCCCTCTTGTTTAGTAAAATAATTTACTTTTTTGCAGAATCTGCGAGGTGTATGTAAACTTTTGACTTCAACTGTATCTTTAGCTTCCTTATCTGTTTCCCTCTTAAAATGGTCAGAATTGTGAGATCTACATCTGAAATTCTTTGCGAAGATCTTAATTTTCCCAAAATGTATCTCGGGTACCAAAATTATACATTGTATGTTAGTCTTAAAACATATGAATCAAAAACTTGTTTGATTCATGGGCAATTAGAGTCAGTTTTTAACCAGGCACACGTGTTTTAATGTTTATGAATATGTTTTGGGGCTCTGTGAATTTAGTTTAAAATATAGTTTGTAGTTACATCTCTTTCATTTTATTAAAAATCACACAGAGCTGTTGTTCTGAATATGAATATTTATATATAACAGTTTCATACTTACGTTTAAAAAAAGAAATGTGTTTTTCTGCGCTCCAGCAAACTTGAACAATGTGTAATATGAGTGAAATAAACAAAGATTTTTATTAAAAGCATCATCACCCACATTTGCTGTCGTAATAAATGTGCCTAGTTATGCGCACGATCCATCAGTACATTATTCTAAAGAAAAATATTGCTTTTCATAATCAAAATGTAATAACATCCTCCACATCTGAAATTACTTTCAGTGCTAATAATGTCAAGTCAAATTATCTTATGTTGCCTTTTAAAGAATGCATAATTAATATTCATTTATTTTTAAGGCAGAATCAGCGATTGGTCGATATGATAAGTCACCAGTCACCGATCACACGCATCTCTCATAATATCCCGGAGAGATTTAATTTCCTCTGTTTTCTTCCATATCCGAAAAGCTGCCATTGAAAAGGAGCAACAGTTCATAAAAACCATCGAAAAGTGCAAAACTTCAATTTCCTTCGATCTGCATCTGTCTTTTCTCATCTCTCTCTTCATGGGTCGTCGTAGCTCTGCTCTTGTGGTCTCATCTGGGCGTGTGTGTTTGGCTCTGAAGGTCTGCTGGGATGTTGACAGCGCTCTTCAGGTTGACTCGGTGTTGCGTAAACAGAGATTAGTGACCATACTGGCTCTTAATTAAAGTCAGAAAGCTGCCAGGGGACACACCAGGCCATCAAATATTAATCTAGACAGTCCCCGCAGCAGGCCGGCCCTCCACTCAGGGGGGTTCCAGCGGGTGTGTATCACCATGATGTGCCGTCGCACGCGGTCCAGAGGGATCGCTGAGTGTCATGACAGATCAAATGATGCAATGGAACTGAAGGGGGAGCGAGACGCCAATGAAACATTCAGATGACGGCCTGTAAATGTCTTTCTTCAGACCCCGCCGACGGCCCGTAACGAGCCTATGTTTCATTCTGAGAGATCACGTCCACGTCTGACGGAGGTCTCGATGTCATCTGCTTTTTGCCTGTCTGTAGAGACTCTGATCTATTGGACTATAAGGATTTAGACGTGGTACTTCAGGGTTAAAGAGCCAAGGGTTTAGAAGTAGATTTAGTCTTCGAAGTTTAGGTAGACTTTATATTGTAGGATTTACATTTAGTCATTGGTAGATGGTTTTATCGAAAGTGGCTTAAAAACTGATGGATGGAAAGGGTTAGATTTAGTCTTTACAGCTTAGATTGTTTAGGGTTAAAGGTTTAGGATGAAGGTTTAGAGTTAAGACATTAAATTAGTTTATATTTAAGTTTAAGGATTTAAATGTGTTTAGGACTTAGTTAAAGAGTTCATGTTTTGGATTTAGTTTGAAGGGTTTTTTTTTTTTTCATTTTTAGGCTTTGGATTTTATGGTTATGGTTTAATTTTTTAAGGTTTAATTAGGATATTCATGTATTTTTATGGATGTAGGCTGATACTGATGGAGTTTAGGGTTTAAAGTTAGATACTAAGGGTCTAGGTTTGCTCATTTTGTACATGCTTTTATCAAAAGTGACTTTTAAATGACCAACATTGCAAACAGACTCTAGAAGAGCCAACCATACCACAATTTTATCACAATTTTTGGTTTTAGGGTTTTGTGTTAGATTTAGTCTTTACTGTTTAGATTGTAGACTTTGTGGTTAAAGGTTTAGACTTTAAATCAGTTGATTAAAGATTTTTAATTTAGTCTTAAGGTTTTTTTCTGTATTTATATGCTTTAGAGTTAAAGATTAAGAGATTAGAGTTTTTAAGAGTTTCTAAGTTTAGGTTTAGAATTAGGATATTAATGTAGTTTTGAGGGTTTAGGTTGTTACTGATGAAGATGAGGGTTTAAAGTTATATATTAAAGGTTTATGTTTTGTAGATGTTTTTTTTTTTAAAAAAATTGATTTACAAATAACCAACATTACAAGCAATCTTCAAAAGATCCAGTAATACCAAATTTTAGGATTGGTTTTAGGGTTTAGCATTACATTTAGTCTTTACTGTTTAGATTGTAGACTTTTTGGTTTTTAGGAGTTTTTAGGATTGAGGTTTAGAGTTAAGACTTCAAATCAGTTTTTGAAAGGCTTTGTGTTCATGATTTAGGATTTAAATGTGTTTAGGACTTAGTTAAAGAGTTCATGTTTTGGATTTAGTTTGAAGGGTTTTTCTCATTTTTAGGCTTTGGATTTTATGGATTAGGGGTTTGATTTATGGAGTTTAGGATAAGTCATTTTTTTTAGGTTTAATTAGGATATTAATGTATTTTTAAGGGTGTAGATTGATACTGATAAAGTTAGATATTAAAGGTTAAGGGTTTAGGTTTGCTCATTTTGTACATGCTTTTATCAAAAGTGATTTTTAAATGACCAACATTCCAAACAGACTCTAGAAGAGCCAACAATACCACAACTTTACCACAATTTTTGGTTTTAGGGTTTTGTTTTATATTTAGTCTTTACTGTTTAGATTGTAGACTTTGTGGTTAAAGGTTTAGGATTGAGGTTTAGAGTTAAGATTTTAAATCAGTTTAAGAATTTTAAATAAAGAGTTTGAATTTAGTCTTAAGGTTTTTTTAATTTAGTCTTAAGGATATTAATGTAGTTTTAAGGGTTTAGGTTGTTACTGATGACGTTGAGGGTTAAAAGTTATATATTAAAGGTTTTGTAAGACTTCAGATCAGTTTTTGAAAGGTTTATGTTTATGATTTAGGATTTTAATTAGTCTGAAGGTTTTTTTTTTATTTTTTAAGGGTTTATGTTCAAGTTTTAGGATTTGAATGTGTTAAGGACCTAGTTGAAGAGTTTGAATTTACTCTAACGTTTTTTATGTATTTATATGCTTTAGAGTTAAAGATTAAGGATTTGATTTATGACTTAGTTAAGGTTTGGAATCAGGTTTTAAGGGTTTATGTTTTAGGATTTATATGCTGTGTTCAGGACATTTTAATAGGACATTTTAAAGGAGAACTCCATTTCCAGAACAACAATTTACAAATAATTTACTTACCCCCTTGTCATTCAAGATGTTCTTGTCTTTCTGTCTTCAGTCGTTAAGAAATTATGGTTTTTGAGGAAAACATTTCAGAGTTTTTCTCCATATAATGGACTTCATTGGTGCCCTGATTTTAAACTTCCAAAATGTAGTTTAAATGCAGCTTCAAAGGGCTCTAAACCCTTCCTCGATCCCAGCCGAGGAAGAAGGGTCTTATCTAGCGAAACAATCTGTCATTTTTTTTTCAAAAAAGTGTCGTGGACGCGCATCCCAGAGCCTGTGCTACATGAGCTTTTGTGCTTAAAAAGTAAACACATTTTTTTTTTCCAAGATCGTTTCGCTAGATAAGACCCTTCTTCCTCGGCTGGGATTGTTTAGAGCCTTTTGAAGCTGCATTTAAACTACATTTTGGAAGTTCAAAATCGGGGGACCAATAAAGTCCATTATATGGGGAAAAATCCTGAAATGTTTTCCTCAAAAACCATAATTTCTTCACGACTGAAGACAGAAAGACATGAACATCTTGGATGATAGGGGGGTGAGTAAATTATTTGTAAATTGTTGTTCTGACAGTGGACTTCTCCTTTAAGTTTGGATTTAGGCAAAGGTATATTATTTTAGGCTTAGAAGTTAAAGAATTAAGGGTTTGCTTTATGACTTAGTTTAGGCATAGAATCAAGATAACAATTTAGTTTTAAGGGTTTAGGTTGTTGTTGGAGTTTAGGTTTTAGAGTTAAGACTCAAGGGTACTAAGGGTTACTAAATACAAAGAGTTTAGGATTTAGATTGACATTTACATTTATTCATTTAGCAGACGTTTTTATCCAAAGCGACTAGGGAATACATCAAGCGATTTATCCTAAAGAGGCAAGATGGCATAGGAAGTGCTCACAATACCATATAACAGGCATTGTTCAGATAAGTCAGATTTAGTCTTTAGGTTGTAGGATTTAAATTCAGTCATTTAGTAGATGCTTTTATCTATAGTGACAAATGAAGATCATTGCAAGAAGAGCTAACAATACTGCAATTTCAGAATTCCATTTTAGGGTTTAGAGTTAAAGATTAAAAGTTTATAGTTAGATTGAGTCTTTGGTTATAGGCTTTAGAGTTTTAGAATTAATTTTTACATTGGCGGCTTTGGAGTTTCAGCTTTAGGTTACTGAAGTTTAGATATGAGGATTAAAGGTTTAAAATTAAATTGGGTTTAGGATTAGAATTCAGAATTTAGATTTATGCTTTAGGATGTTTAGTTCTTATGGTGTTTTTAATATTTTTTTTCTAATCTTTTTTATTTCACCTTCTCAAATTTAGTGAATATTTCATATCATTTTTATTAGTTTTAGATTAAATTGTTTTATTTTCCTTTTATTTTTTATTTTTTTAATTATTCAAATAGTTTGAATATTAAATAAATCTGTATTCATTATATATATATATATATATATATATATACATGCATGTATATATGTTTGTAGGTATCTTGAGGTGTATTTTCTTGTCTCAGCATATTTTCATCAGTGGTATTTTTATTTAAAACTATTTATCGTCATGTTCATTATCAATGAAAAATCAAAAACCCCTGTTAATGAGCACTGTTGATGAGATTAACACTGTACTTTATAGAATTAACAAATAATGACTTCATATTTGACAACAGTGTTTACATGTTTATATCATCTCTGAGAAGATTTAACAGGTTTTCTTGCTCTCAATAACGTTGGGGCTTTTATTAATTATAACGCGTAAAGGTGAAGTTGAGGTGCCGGAAGCATTGTCAACAACTGTTATCATTAGTGCTGTGATTGGTGGGACTAAATGAGCAGAGATGCGGGGCTGCTGTTGTTGGTGCGGTGTGTCTTTAAGAGGGGGCGTCGGAGCAAAAAGGGTAGGAGTAGATTTGTTAGCTTGGTGATTAATACCGAACCCATCTGAATAGCAAAGCTCAGAGTGTGGGCACCACGTTTAATTGCCCTGTTTAAGACACGACCTCACAGGAAAGAGTCGCAAGACTTATGTCTACAGGAAACACACACACTCATCCTCATCCTATTTCATTTCCTTCATCTCTGATGTCATTCAGCTGTTTGTGTATTATAGAGGTAGGAAGCATTAACAATTTACAAGGATTGCTTCAGTGCACCACGTTCTTGTGGCTCTCAAGGTTGTGGAATACGGCGATAATGATCTTGTTCTACATTGATCCGCTGCAGTCATCCCCGGTTTATATTTTTTTCCTCTACATCCTGTGTGTCCATCTCATGAGTATCAATAAAATTAGAGCGGATGGATCTAGTAAAGTGCATCCTCGGATCATGAAGCCGAGCGGTTTTACTGGTTACTCTTGTCCATATGAGTAATCGATAGTTTCTGACACACCTTCAGAAGAACCTCGCTCAGAAAATATTACAACTCAGGAGTTGTGTTATGTATATTTAAAGGAACAGTTTACCCAAAAATTTAAATTCTGTCATCATTTACTCGCCACAAACTTATATGAGTTGCTTTCTTGTGTTGAACACTAAAGAAGATATTTTGAAGAATGTTGGTGACCAAAAAGTTGACGGTACCCATTGACCTCCATTCATTTTTTTCCATGCTATTGAAGTCAGTGGCTACTGTCAACTTTTTGGTTACCAACATTCTTCAAAATATCTTCTTTGGCGTTCAACAGAAGAAAACAACCCATACATGTTTGGAACAACTTTATGGTTAGTAAACAAATAAACAATGAATTCCACAGTATCAAGAAGTCAGTGGGTACCAGCAACTGTTTGGTAACCATATTCATCCAATATTGTTTTTTTGTGTTCAACAGAAAAAAACTACTTATACAGGTTTGGAATGACTTGAGTGTGACTAAATTACGGAATTTTCAATTTTGGACCAACAAAATTCTGAGTGGTTACTAGGGTGTTAATGTTCCGTTGCTAACGTGTTCTGAGTGGTTGTTAGTGCACTGCTATACAGTTGCTAAGATGCTCTATGTGGTTGCTAGGGTGCTACTGTCCTGCTGCTAAAGCATTCAAAGTTGTTTTAAGTGTGTGGCTATACTGTATGGTTGCTAGGGTGCTCTGGCTGGTTACTCAGGAGTTCTGTTATGTATATTTAAAGGGACAGTTCACCCAAAAATTAAAATTCTGTCATCATTTACTTTACCATAAATTTGTTCCAAACCTATATAGGTTGCTTTCTTGTGTTGAACACAAAAAGGTATTTTGAAGAATGTTGGTAACAAAAAAGTTGACGGTAGCCACTGACTTCCATTCATTCATTCCAATAAACACTGACTTTGAAAGTATGGAGAAAAAAAAGAATGGAAGTCAATGGGTACCAGCAACTGTAACCAATATGCTTTAGAATATCGTCTTTTGTTTTCAATAGAAGAAAGCAATTCATACAGGTTTGGAACAACGTGAGGGTACGTAAATGATGGAATTTTCAATTTTAGGTGAACAAAATTTGGTTCTAAATTCTAGGTTGCTAGGGTGTTAATGTTCCGTTGCTAACATGTTCTGAATGGTTGTTAGTGCACTGCTATGCAGTTGCTAAGGTGCTTTAAGTGGTCGCTAGGGTGCTGCTGTCTTGCTGCTAAAGCATTCTGCGGTTGCTAGGGCGTTATGACTGCATTATCATGGTATTGCGCTGATACTGTATATTGTTGCTAAGGTGTTCTGATTGGTTGCAGGGGGTTACTGTTCCATTGATAACGTTTTCTGAGTGGATGTTGCTAATGAGTTGCTAAGACTGTTACTGTTCCACTGATAAAGTGTTCTGAGTAATAAATTTGTTCCAAACCTATATGAGTTGCTTTCTTGTGTTGGACACCAAAGAAGATATTTTGAAAAATGTTGGTGACCAAAAAGTTAACAGTACCCATTGACTTCCATTCATTTTTTTTTTCCATGCTGTAGAAGTTAATGGCTACCGTCAACTTTTTGGTCAACAACATTCTTCAAAATATCTTTGCCGTTCAACAGAAGAAAACAACTTTTACAGGTTTGGAACAACTTTAGGGTGAGTAAACAAATAAACATTGACTTCCATAGTATGGAAACAAAAAAAATGAATGCAAGTCGATAGGTACCAACAACTGTTACCAACATTCTTTAAAATACCATCTTTTGTTTTCAATAAAAGAAAGCAATTCATACAGGTTTGGAATGACTTGAGGGTGGGTAAATGACAGAATTTCAAATTTGGGTAGACAAAATTTGGTTCTAAATTCTGAGTGGTTACTACGGTGTTAATGTTCCGTTGCTAACGTGTTCTGAGTGGTTGTTAGTGCACTGCTATACAGTTGCTAAGGTGTTCTAAGTGGTCGCTAGGGTACTATCGTCCTGCTGCTAAAGCATTTGGAATTGTTTTAAGTGTGTGCTTATACTGGATGGTTGCTAGGGTGTTCTGGGTGGTTGCCAGGGTCTTACTGTTTCAATTATAAAGTGTACCAAGTCATTTTAGTGTTCTGCTACATACATGGTTGCCAGGGTGTTACTATTCCATTGATAAGATAATTGAAGTGGTTATTAGAGTGCTGCTATACAGTTACTAAGGTGTTTGAAGTGGTCGCTAGGGTGCTACTGCCCCGCTGCTAAAGCATTTGGAGTTGTTTTAAGTGTGTGGCTATACTGTATGGTTGCTAGGGGGTCCTGGGGCGGTTGGCAGGCTGTTACTATTCCATTGATAAGATAATCTAAGTGGTTGTTGGTGTGCTGCTATACAGTTTCTAAGGTACTTTATATGGTTGCTAGGCTGTTACTCTTCCTGATACTGTACTGTATGTGGTTGCTAAGGTGTTCTGGTTGGTTGCCAGGGTGTTACTGTTTGACTGATAAAGTGTTCTGAGTGGATGTTGCTATTCCGTTGCTAAATGCTTAATACAGTTGCTAGGGTGGTACTGTTCCATTATCATTTTACTGCACTGATAATGTATACGGTTGCTAAGGTGTTCTGGCTGATTGCCAGGGTGTTACTGTTCCACTGATAAAGTATTCTGAGTGGATGTTGCTATAGAGTTGCTAAGGTGCTCAAAGTGGATGCTAGAGTGTTACTGTTCCATTGTCATTTTATTGCACTGATAATGTATATGGTTGCTAAGGTGTTCTGGCTGGTTGCTGGCTGTTACTGTTCCATTGATAAAGTATTTTGAGTGGATGTTGGTATACAGTTGCTACGGTGCTTAAAGCGGTTGCTAGGGTGTTACTGTTCCTTAATCATGTTGTTGCGCTGATACTGTGTATGGTTACTGTATACTGATACTGTATGTGGTTACTAAGGTGTTCTGGTTGGTTGCCAGGGTGTTACTGTTCCACTGATAAAGTGTTCTGAGTTGATGTTGTTAAAAAGTTGCTAAGGTGCTCAAAGCGGTTGCTACTCCATTATCATGTTATTCCGCTGATACTGTATATAGTCGCTAAGGTGTTCAGTTTGTTTGCCAGATTGTGACCGTTGCATTCTTGTTGGTTGCCATGGGGTTACTGTACCATTGATGAAGCATTCTGAGTGGATGTTGTTATAGAGTTGCTAAGGTGCTCAAAGCAGTTGCTAGGGTGTTACTATTCCATTATTGCTAGAGTTCAGGTTCATGTTAAAGCCTATAGCGCTAAAACTGTATACAGTTGCTAAAGTGTTCTGGCTGGTTGCCAGGGTGTTACTGTTCCATTGATAAAGTATCAGTCAGAGTGGATGTTGCTGTACAGTTGCTAAAGTGCTTAAAGTGGTTGCTAGGGTTTTACTATTCCATTATCATGTCATTGTGCTGATACTGTATATGTTTGCTAAGGTGTTCTAGTTGGTTGCCAGGGTGTTACTGTTCCACTGAAGAAGTATTCTGAGTAGGTGTTGTTATAGAGTTGCTGTGGTGCTCAAAGCGGTTGCTAGGGTGTTGGTGTTCCATTATCATGTTATTGCGCTGATACTGTAAATGGTTGCTAAGGTGTTTTGGTTGGCTGCCAATTTGTGATTGTTCCGTTCTTGTTGATTGCCAGGGTGTTACTGTTCCATCAATAAAGTATTCTTAGTGGATGTTGTTAAGAGGTTGCTAGGGTGTTACTATTCCATTATTGCTAGAGTTTAGTCTCTCATTAAGGTCTATTGCGCTAATACTTTATATAGTTGCTAAGGTGTTCTGTCTGGTTGCCAGGGTGTTACTGTTCCATTAATAAAGTGTTCTGAGTGGATGTTGTTATAGAGTTGCTAATGTGCTCAAAGTGGTTGCTAGGGTGTTACTATTCCATTATCATGTCGTTGCGCTGATAATATATATGACTACAAAGGTGTTTTGGTTGGTTGCCAGGGTGTTACTGTTGCTACGGTGCTGCGTTTTTGTGCTGAGACTGTACTGTATATGGCAATTTAGGTGTTCTGGTTGGTTGCTAGGGTGTTACTGTTCCATTATCATGTTATTGCACTGATACTGTATATGGTTACTAAAGTGTTCTTGTTGGTTGCCAGGGTGTTACTTAGCGTTCTATATGGATGTTGCTATACAGTTGCTAGTGTGCTGAAAGCAGTTGCTAGGGTGTTACTATTCCATTTTCATGTTGTTGCTCTGATACTGTATACAGTTGCTAAGGTTTTCTGGCTGGTTGCCAAGGTATTACTGTTCCACTGATAAAATGTTCTGGGATGATGTTGGTATACTGTTGCTTAGGTGCTCAGAGCGGTTGCTAGGGTGTTACTGTTCCACTATCGCTAGAGTTTAGTCTTATGTTAAAGTCTATTGTGCTAATACTTTATATGGTTGCTAAGCCATTCTGACTGGTTTCCAGGGTGTTACTGTTCCATTAATAAAGTGTTCTGAGTGGATATTGTTATAGAGTTGCTCAGGTGCTCAAAGTGGTTGCTAGGGTGTTACTATTCTATTATCATGTTATTGCGCTGATACTGTATATGGTTGCTAAGGTTTTCTAGCTGGTTGCCAGGATGTTAATGTTCTGTTATTGCTAGAGTTTAGTCTTATGTTAAAGTCTGTTGTGTTGATACTTTACGTGGTTGCTAAGGTATTCTGGCTGGTTGCCGGGGTGTTACTGTTCCTTTGATAAAGTATTCCAACTGGATGTTGCTATACAGTTGCTGAAGTGCTCGAAGAGGTTGACGGGTTGTTACTATTCCATTATTGCTAGAGTTCAGGCTCATGTTAAGGTCTATTGCACCGATACTGTATACAGTTACTACAGTGTTCTGGCTGGTTGCCAGGGTGTTACTGTTTCATTTATAAATTTCACTCTCACATCTCTGTGATAGTCTATAAAATCGTTCTTGTTTATTGTCTGACAGACAAAAATTGCAAGTTTGATCGCTTAGGAAAGAGCACACAACAAAGCCGCACAATCTGAAGCATCCTTCAGTCAGCGGGCAAAGTTTTGAATAATTTACCAATAATTCAGTCTCGTAAGAATTTGATGAGAAATGCTCATATTAAAATCTTTGACTTTCCATTGCAGACATTAGTATCTTGGCACAGCTGAAGGAGAACAATCAAGAGACTCCAGTCTCCATTTGCTCTCCATTTAATGTCATCAGCGTCTAGGAGAAACAATTGAGATATTAAAGACATCTCCACTGGGATTTGTCTCGCCCATGGGCAAATTTGATCGCAGTGGTATATGAATGAAACAACTGCTTTTTCCGTACGTATACAATACGTGCGTGTTTGTTTAGTCTCATTTCTTTCTCATCTCTCTCTCTGATTCACGGCGCTCTTTATGTGCGCCGAGAGTTTAATTCCGATCTGAGCAGTGGATCAGTTAGTGATCCTAGAGCTGAGAGATATAAATTCATTTTCCATGTCCCCCCCTCCTGTTCTCGCCTGGTTTCCACGGCAACAGCAGAGAGACAGAGGGCAGTCCATTGGCTGTAAAATCTCACGGTGCACTAATGAAAATGCTTCAGGAAGTATACACAAAAACACACACATTCTCATTGACAAAAATCTGTGTTTTTGGAAGAAAAAACTCACCTTTACTACAAGTATTATGTCTTTTTAGTCACATTACAATGGAAATACAATGGTAGTCTTTGATTTAGCTATGCTTAATATGTCACTACTGTAATATATGGATATGTAAAGTGTGAGATACACCCAAGTACCATAGTTTTACCATCTGACATCGTCATAGTGCTATATCACTGCCATTGTACTTTACATGAGGCCAGTAACGTCAAAGAAAGCCGTCCTGAGATGAAATGAGACGAGACGAGAGATTTGGCTCTTCTGATGGTGGGAAATGTTTTTCAGCTGTCTTCATGGCATCCATACGGCTTCTGAGATGTTTACCTGACAGCCGAGCTGTTTACACCACAAACAGAAGACATTTTAGACAGGAGACATTTCTTGCTTACATGCGTCTGGAGTCATATATGAGGCGCTGGTTTAAAATGGTGGCTTCCATGCAGGGAGAAACATGAAATATTGAGATAAATATAAACCTCTGGAGCGTAAATATCACAGTGTAACACAACAGCGTGTCTACCTTCAAAACAATGAGCTCTAAGGAATATAGAGTGATTTTTATGGGCTTCGCTGCCTGCTGGGTAAACATTCTGTCTTCTTAACGCATTCAAAAGCCAATAATGGAATAAAAGAAGTATGTTGGCGACAGAAAATTATATGTTAACGCCAACAAATCAAAATTGACCCCGTTTACTTCTGTAACGTACGTTCTCGGTCTCATCATGCGCGACTCGTCGGTGCGTGTTTTTTCCGGAGAAAAGAATGTTCATCTTTGTAATGTTTTTCATCAGAATGTAATAACTTGCTCATCCTCTGAAACCGATTTCCTTTTCGGATGATGTCACAAATCCCTCTTGCTTTTGAGCTCCTCGCTTTTCAATCACCTGACTTCATGCTGGTATGCAATGCATTCTCCTTTTTTTTTTTTTTACAATTCAGTCAATTCCTTATTGATAAAATCAAGTTGTTCTATATATTTTTTTTCATTGAAAAACCTTTTTCATGCCAGATTACTGGAGTACAATGGGTTGATTTCATGTTGATGTAAAACCAAGGAAGGTTTTGTGCAGCTCAGTGAAGATCCAAACACATGCAAGAACAAAATAAAACATAAATTAGTGTTAAATCCAATTCTGTTGATTTCTGTGGAGATGAAACCAATTTATAATGCCAATAATAACTGAATTAAAATGAGCATTTAAATGATGACCCAATTTTATCAAATTTTCATCAATAAAAATCTATTTTTAAATATAGTATAGTAATAGTTTAAATGAAATAAGA
>JAHKKF010520384.1:0-15752 GCA_019740295.1 Labeo calbasu | reverse complement strand
CCCCCACCCCGTGAGTTGCGGTGGTCTGCTCCAGGCTGCATCTCCACATCTCCTGATGAAGGCGCCGAGGCCAATTGACCTCTGTGAACATTCAGATTAATTGCCTCCCCTCTTTCTCACTTCACTCTCCTCCTCTTTTGCACTTTCAGCCATTTTAGATATTTGGAAGCCTTTCCATAGCAGTGCATTCACAGGAGTGTGTGTTTATGTGTGTGTGTGTGTGTGTGTCGTACTTTCTGCTCCTGTTCAAATTCTAGCGCTGAGATTTTGATGAATGAGAGAGGTTGTTCGGGTGTGTGTTTCTGTGTGTTTGGGTCGGATAGTAGGGGTTTGCTGAGTAAACAACAGCGGCACAGAGTTTGGAACAGAAGCTTGACGCCTCAGTGTTATTTTGTGAATTTTAAGCGCTGAGCAAATCTTTCATGCTTATAAAACATACTGTAACACTTACACAGTCACACATTTACCCTGCAGCAAAAAAACACTGTAATATGTACGTTTACTCTAACTCACAGTCACAGTATACAAAAATTATCACTAAAACTATTCACACTGACTTTTTTTAATAGCAGTTGTGGTACTTTCATGAATGTGCATCGAATACTGATATGGAAGAGAAGAAATTGTTGAATAAAGTTGTTTTTGTTTTCTATGCGCACAAAAAGTATTCTCATAGCTTCATAACATTAAGGTTGAAGCACTGATGTCACATGGACTATTTTAATGATGTCCTTACTACCATTTTGGCCTTGAGCTTGGTAGTTGTGTCGTTGTCTATGAAGGGTTTGAAAGCTCTTGGATTTCATTAAAAATATCTTAATTTGTGTTCCAAAGATGAACAACAGTCTTACAGGTTTGGAACGACAATAGGGTGAGTAATATTGACAAAATTTCCATTTTTGGGTGAACTATCCCTTTAAGAGCTAGTCAGATTGACGGGGTTTGTAAAAGGTGCTTAAAGTGCTTAAAGTACTTGAATTTGACTTTTTGAAATTTAAGACTTGGAAAACTCTTAAAAATAGCAATATTCCTAAAGAGGTACTTGAAAAGTGCTTGAATTATTAAAAGATAATGTATCTATGAAATAAGTCTTTACATTTTTTTTTTAATACGCACATATTTTTTTCATGCTAAATTCATGCAATTGAAAAAAACACTTGGCTCGAAAAGAGAAACAGATGAACCAAATCAATTGAGTGAATCACTTACACCGGAACTGCTCCGACTGATTCAAACTCGTGACTTTCGACATCGCTAGTAATGATTTTAAAAAGCACATATAGTGATGGGTGAAACTGAGCTTTTTCCAAAACTCAGAATCAGTTTAACCATTGTGTTGTAAAATGATTCACTGTTTCAAAGTGCTCCAGTCAGATCGCGTATCGCAAATCATTTGATTTAGATCGGGACTTCGGAGAAGGTTTGATCTGAAGTGAATCTGAAGTTGTGTCCTGATCTGAAATGATGGTTCACGAATCATTATTCAGATCGGGACTTAGGAGAGGGTTTGTAAATCATTTGACTTAGATCGGAACTTTGCTTATCGCAAATCATTTGATTCAGATCGTGAGTTTGCGTATCACAAATCATTCCGTGAATTGAATGATTTGCGTTCCGCACTCCGAGTCTTAATCTGAAATGATTGTTCGTGAATCATTATTCAGATCGGAGCTTCGGAGAGGGTTCACAAATTATTTAACTTATATTGGAACTTTACATATCGCGAGTCATTTGATTTTGATTGGGACTTCGCATATCGCAAATCATGTGCTTCAGATCGGGACTTAGCGAATCGCAAATCATTCCACGAATGAAATGATTTGCAATACGCGCTCTGAGTCCTGATCTGAAATGATGGTTTGAGAAACATTATTCAGATCGGGACTTCGGAGAGGGTTCACAAATCATTTGACTTGCATTGGAACTTCACGTATCGCAAGTCATTTGATTTTGATTGGGACTCTGCGTAACGCAAATCATTTGATTCAGATCAAGACTTTGCGTATCGCGTCCCGCGAATTGAATGACTAGCAAACCATGCTCCGAGTCTTGATTTGAAAAAATGGTTAGCAAATCTTTTTTCAGATTGGGGCTTTGGAGAGAGTTCGTGAATCAGTTGATTCAGATCAGGACTTCGCATTTCCGTGCTCCGATTCCTGATCTGATTCATGAATCATTATTCAGATCAGGACTTTGGAGCGGGTTCTTGAATCATTCTGCGAATTAAATGATTCGCGATTCGCCATCCGCACTCCGAGTCCTGTTCTGAAATGATGACTCATGAATCATTATTCAGATCGGGAATTTGGTGCGGGTTTGTGAATCATTTAATTTAATTTGGGACTTCGAAGGACATATGGCGAATCATTTGTTTCAGATCAGGATTTCACAGCAGTTTCGCAAATCATTTTTTCAGATTTTTTTCTTAAACAGTGGAAAACATCAAACCATAAATGAGATCTCTGATTGACATCCTTGAAAATCCAAAAAGTGGTGCTTGAAAAGTCCTGGGATTTCATTTTACAGCATCTGTGCGAACCCTGGATTGTGTATATGCATTATAAAGCTTAAATATAAGCTAAGCTTATAAATGATTTATTTTGTGTCAAGGGAATAATTTTTTAATTATGCAAAAAGCAAAATTATTGTAATATCTGCAACAAGTGGTTAAATTTATTATGTCTCCCCTGAAATTAAATTTCAACTTCATTTTATTACAATAAAATATTCCCGCTCAGTGTGAATAGACTTTAACGCAGTAAAACTGAAAAACACATACTGTTACTCAAATAGAAACACTAATAACTGCAAGAAAACAAATCAATCCCCTCTTGCATTACACAGTAACTTCCACCAAGGAAGCCTGGGTAAACACAGCAAGTGTACTCTTACACTAATCACTCTTGCCATTATCTTGCAAATCTGTCTATTCCTGTTATAGAAGAAAAGAGAGAAACAGTTGCCACAGACTGCTCCGAGGGCACATTTGTTTACTTGCTAGTGTTGTCTTTTGTTCGTGCAAGTCTTTGGGAATGTGTTAGTGTGCTGATAATTGCAGGTAGGGCACTGCAGGAGGCCGTGCAGCTCGCTGTGATGCTGTGAGGCACAAAAACCCTGTTGCTCTACAGCAAATTGTGTACAAAATGATCTCTGGACATGTGTAAACGAACACACTTTTACTTTATACCAGTAGTGTTCGTTACATGCAAGCCACTTTTAAAAATAAAAGTGCTTCACGATGCCATAGAAGAACCTTTTTTGTCTAAATGGGTTCATAAAGAACCTTTAACGTCTGAAGAACCTTTCTGTTCTTTAAAGAACCTTTGACTGAATGGTTCTTTGTGGAACCAAAAATGGTTCTTCTATAGCATCGCTGTGAAGCACCTTTATTTTTAAGAGTGCACCTTACCATTCTTTCTGTCTTTTAACAGTTTCGACCTTCCTTTGGAAATGGATTACACGGTGCTAAATTCCAGTAGATGTATCTCTGTAGACATGCTCACACAGAGAGCTTTTGTCTTCTTAGCCCATATCATTGGATCTGCTTTCTGTTAAGTCAATAGTCCTTTAAGGCCACCAGGCGAGTCTCCAAATGACTGTACCTGNTCTAAATGGGTTCATAAAGAACCTTTAACGTCTGAAGAACCTTTCTGTTCTTTAAAGAACCTTTGACTGAATGGTTCTTTGTGGAACCAAAAATGGTTTTTCTATACCATCGCTGTGAAGCACCTTTATTTTTAAGAGTGCACCTTACCATTCTTTCTGTCTTTTAACAGTTTCGACCTTCCTTTGGAAATGGATTACGGTGCTAAATTCCAGTAGATGTATCTCTGTAGACATGCTCACACAAAGAGCTTTTGTCTTCTTAGCCCATATCATTGGATCTGCTTTCTGTTAAGTCAATAGTCCTTTAGGGCCACCAGGCGAGTCTCCAAATGACTGTACCTGAACACACCCAATATACACTGGTACAATTCAATTACTCCTGTTTCCCTGTTCTGTGAGGTCAAGGGAAATGTTCACTCTCTCAATTGATTCAAATCAATAATTTCAATCTAATCTGCAGCCTGTCCTTGCCACCACAAGCCACTGTACTATGTCTTTATGGATTATTGGCTTCGTTTTGTGTCCCGTACATCATTAGCCTTCAGAGGACTTCTGAATATTTCTGCCCGTACGTTCAGGGGGGATTTTTAGAGAGCTAGGGGAACAAAGATCTCTTTGGTCTTTGGAGCTTGTTGTTCGACCCGCTCAGTTTCATTGATGAAAAACTAGTCAGAGGTCAACCGCATTAGTCTGAGGTCACGGATTTGTGTTCATGCATCTCTCTGATAATGCTTTATCTGTTAGGAGAGAGAGATGGGGAAGTAATTTCTTTTCTATTTGAGAAATTCCTTTTAAAGTCTTTTTCTCTGTCATAGTCTGTCTTCTCTCAATTGCATTTATTTTAATGTGCCTCAAGAAATTCATCATGCTAGGTGTGATGACAGCAATAGTTAGTGTTGATCATTGCATTTCCTGTGACAAACTGCAACACAGCAAGTTTGAAAATGTGAAAGAGTAAAATCTACTGCACAGGTAGTTTTTATTGTATTTTTTAATATTTGATGTTATTTAACACTTTTCTAACAAGATAAGCAATACATTTTATGGCATTGATTAACCTGTGTTAATGTAAAAATATTCATTCATGTTAATTTACAGCGTGTTAATTAATTCTAACAAATGTAAAAATGTATTGGTAAATGCTAAAATTAACATTGACTAAAATGAATTCCTTGTAAGTATTGGTTTTTTTTTTTTATCACATTTTAGTCTAAATGCAGCTGCACACAGCTGAACCAAATAAAATCATATGGCATCAGAACAATTAAAATATTAATATATTTCTTTTTTTTTTTTTTCTTCAATCAAAAATTTGGGATCAGTAAGATTATTAATGTTTTTTGTATTTTTTGTATTTTATTTATTTATTTATTTTACATTTTTAATGATCATCAAGGCTGCATTTACTTGTTCAAAAATACAGAAAAACTAATATTGTGAAATGTTATTACAGTTCAGAATAATGGTTTTCTATTTTAATATATTCTAAAATATAATTTATTTGTGTGATGCAAAGCTGAATTTCCATCAGCCGTTACTAGTCTTCACAATCCTTCGGAAGTCATTCTAATATGCTGATTTATTATTTTTATCATCAATGTTGGAAACAGTTGTGCTGCTTAAAAATTTTTTCAGTCTTTTTTCAGAATTCTTTGAATAAAAAGTTAAAAAGAACAGCATTTATTTAAAATATAAATCTTTTCTAACAATACATGTCGTTGCTATCACTTTTATCAATTGAACACATCCTTGGTGAATAAAAGTATTATTTTCTTTCAGAAAACTAATAATAAAAAATTACTGACCACAAACTTTTAAATTGCTATTTTAAATAAACACTGTTCTTTTTTACTTATTAAAGAATCCTGAAAAAAGTAGCACAGGTTTATACAAAATATTAACCAGCACAACTGTTTCCAACATTAATAATAAATCCGCATATTAGAATGATTTCTGAGGGATCGTGTGACGCTGAAGACTGGAGTAATGATACTGAAAATCCAGTTTTGCATTACAGGAATAAATTTTATTTTAAAATATATTCACATAGAATCAGTTATATTACACACTGAAATAATATTTCACAATATTACGGTTTTGATCAAATACATGCAGCCTTAATGAGCAAAATTAAAAATCTTATTGATCCTACACATCCAACAGCAGTGTGTATATAATTATTATTATTTTTTTGTGAACTATCCCTTTAAGTGAGCTGTTTATGTCTCCTCAGCACTGATATAAGAATATAGTCTGTCTCTCTCTGTCTTGGCGGAGGTTTCCGTGACGTTCTGCAGAAGAAGAGGCTTATTGGTGCATGTCTTTTTAATTGCTCCGTCTTTGGCCAGGGGGGAGTGTAAAAATACACACACGTCCTTCCACACCCACTCAGTGCACGTGTACACAAAAAAACATGCACATCTCACCGGACAGTCATGCTTCAGTTAATTTGCATCTTTTTTTTTTTTTCCTCTCTCCTCGTAACGGATCATCTGTGACCTTCAGCAAGGTCTTGCATTAGGTCTAATTGTGATGAGATGCCTTCCACAGTGGTCCAGGAGCTAAATTAACCATTAGTATAGCCCAGAAGACTCCCACCGCTGAACTGTTGTCTAGTATAATGATGTGTTGTTCACTACACCAGTTGCACGTGAAAATGTGTGGCACGCAACTTTACCGCTCTCTCGTTACCCTCTTTTGATACGAGGTCTGAAAGTGTTGGCAAATGCGTTAAAGTGTTTGTGTGTGTGCGCGTGCGGTGCAAATGCGAATCAAACTGCTGTAAATCGGTCCCTCTGTTTCAAATGTCAGGCTGCTTCATTATTAATCTCAGCATGAGGCGGACAGAAACGCAGCAGTAGGTAGTTTTTTGTTTGTTTATGAAGAACGTGCGAATAATGCTTTTGCATATTTTATTAAAGTCTGTTTTTACAGACGGTCCAGATGAGAATTCACCAAACGCAACGTCTTAAATCACTTTTTTTTTTTTTTAATCAGAAGCATCGTTGCGATCTAATTAAATAAGGAGGAATGTTTTCCGTGTGCTGTTTACAGCTTCACGCATGGGCAGAAGCGTCAAGAGGGTTCTCTCGTTAAAAGGGTGAGCGCGCTGATTTTTCCCCTCCCGTTCGAGATGGAAACGGGCGTGTGCCGGGCGAGGGAAGAGGCGAAAGAGGCTATGTCAGAATGGCAATGAGAGCTGACCTTTCACGAATGCACGAGGCATCTGCTCTTATCGCCTACGCCAAAAGTCTCATTAGAGATTATGAGCTGAAACAATTCGCCTTCTTTGCCTCCGTAGCCATTTGTTTAAGTTTAATTAAAAACATGTGACCTTCAACCTGCTTTTATACTGTCTGAATCGGGCTTCATTTGTTTCTACTTGGGTTCTATTGACCGGAGCGGGATTAGGCAGGCTGATTTGATTAAATGTACCACAGCTGTTGACATTAGTGGCGTTATTATTGTCGTATTAGAGATACAAAAGGCAGCGCCGCAGTTGGCCCGAATTCATAGGAGAACATTTAGCGCCCAAGGGTTAACGTACCGGTCAGAAAGGAGAAAAATTAACCTTTGCATTGTGCAAATGTCAATCTTAGAAGAAAATAAAAACCATGTTCTGTTAAACAGACAGTAGAAGTGTTTCTTGTCTTAACCTTGTGTGACTGGCAGATGTATATTTATGACCATTAACTGCAGAGCTCTTTATAATTAGAAAATGGACAGTCGCTGCTTTAGCCATGGTGAGGTAAGGGATTGAGCTTAGTCATCATATTGTTCCTCTCAGAAAAGTTGTCAGTTTGAAATTATAGAAATTTGAGTTATAATTATATATGATTATAATTATTTGGTCACTTAGTAGGAGTGCAATATCAGTAAAGTGTATAAACAGCAAAATCACATACAGGAAAATGGGAACCGCAGTAGATTTGCTCGAAATTCAATTTTCTCTTAACAAACCACTGCAAAATAATCTAATAGTGGGGTGTGATGCTAATAATGTTGCATGAACTGATCACCTTTGGATGAAAGCGACTGTTAAAGAGCAGGTCATATGGGTTTTCGAAAAGTATCTTTTTTGCAGTTTGTAATGTAGCTGTCCTTCAATGTTCAATGAGAGACATTAATGTCTCTCAAAATAAAAGAGTCGACCTTAACAAGTCGTCATATTTTCAGATCATATTTTCAAAATAGGATGGGTTTCAGAGGGCGTCCTCGTGCAGAAAATCCACATATGCATCAAAGAGATAACACTGATGATGTTCCAGCCAGGAAATCTCTAATATAGATAAAGGCATCACTATTGCTGTAACTGAATATAAACAAGATAATAAAAAGTAAATAACGTTTAATGTTTTGAATGATGAAATGTAAGGACAATTCAGACAAATGTAACAAACTGTGTTCTTCAAGCCATCTTGGGTATTTTCGTAATTATCAAGTATATTTGTAGGCCATTGCTAGTTGACATACAGAATAGAATATATTGTCTGCCTCATTCTGTTGATAAGAACCCACATCAGATCACAAAAGGAAGTTATTTCAAACACTTGACTGATGCTGTGAAGTAAAAATAAATTATAATGTTCTCTTTTGTTGGACAAGAAGTTTGGAAAGCTTATCATTGCATTTCATTAGAAGGGAGATGCTCTGCAAGTGTTGCTTTTTTAAATATAAAAGGGGAGGCGTTTCCTCATCTCAGCAGGTGAAATCACGGGTACACACAGCAAATTTCGAGAGAAATAAAACAAGGAAATTATTTAAATGCAAAACTGAAAAACTGCAATTCACAAGCACGTATTGGATGCTGTACCGAACGGTTCGATATTATAAAAAACTGATCTATGTCACTCAGTAACACATTAGCATAATCCCCGCCTTCCTGTGAAACAGCGTGTTTACATAATTTGAACACGACGCTGTGTTCTGTGCTGTGAAAGTGAGATTTTGTTTAGTTTTTATTACCGAAAGGTAATTATGTGAAGAATCAGTGGTTAAAATTCGTTTTGTTCCACTATACAACAGCAGTACAATTCAAAGCTTTTGTTGTATGCTCGTTATTTTACCGAGGACTGCTTCTGTAATGTTGGCTTTTCTCTTCTTTGGCGTCCAAACTTCCTAATTTAGACCAACAAGCATCTCCAAACCGCAACCTGTAAGTACGATTGATGCATTATGTACTTTTTCAAGTGAGGGCTCAAAATATCTTTTTTTGGTGCTAATATGTGATGTATACCTAGATCAGCTTTAGGTTTCCAGGTAAATATTACTGTCTCGCTGAAATAATTCTGATAATTTGCTGTGATGAACCCACAATATCCTAAGAATGTGTCGATTAATGTAGACTGTTGTTCTAATTACTTTGTTTAATAATAATGTAACATAGAAATATTTTGGTTTACAAACTGTGTTGTTTCATCAGTTAGTCACATTAGCACTTGGCTAACGTATCCACCATTACTGTTACCATTATGCGTTTACAGTTTAGCAGCTAAACCCTTGCATTGCAGTGTTAAACAAAATGTTTTTGTCTCTTTTTTTAAGAACGGATTGGACTATATTATTGTTTAATTTAAAGGTGCCGTTTTGCCAGGTTTTGACAATAAGACCTGCCCAATTGCTACTCAAAACTAGCCCAATCATGTTTCAAGGGGGTCCCCCGGTAAAACTCACATCCCGGGGTGTAAAATACAAGCTTTTTGTCAGGGTTCCCCTGGTAAATTTGCATTCCAGGGGCTGAATATGATGTTGTTGGGGTTGCTTCAACCCACGAAATCAAAAACAAACACAAACTTCTCAACACAGATGGTAGTTCTCGCTAACTTGCTCAAGTACTCCTCTGTGTACCAATCACAACAAGTTTGGCCAGCTGACCAATCAGAGCAGAGTAGACTTATGGAAAAGGAGAGGTTTACAGGCATTTTGCGCAGTACTGCTTGAACAAACTGTTTTGAAATTACTGACAAATGACTCTATAAATGTATATTCTTAGAAAATTATATTTTCTGACCTAAGGTGCATTTAAACCTCCAACACAATATTAGGACACTTTAAAAAAAAAAACATATGACCTGCTCTTTAATATGTAGAACTTAAATAATCAATTGTTTGTGGTCTGATTTTACAGGTATCTGTAGTCAGCCTCTATGGGAGGTGCTTAGATGAGGCCTGTTCAGAGAGGAAGAGGAAGTGTATTTGGGTAGTGAGGAAACCGGGAGAGGAACATACGTTTTGTAGATGCGGACAGCCTGTTTACCAGAACGGCCCTGTCTGCTTGTTAAAGGATGCTCGAGAGCTTGATGGAGCCGCCTGTAATATGATATGGCATATGAGATTTTATTTTTAGGACAGAGAAGCCTCCGTAAGAAAGGTTTATGGGGTTTTGAGTGGGTTGATCTTTTTAAATATTCAACTTCAATGAAATATGGAGCATGACTTGAGGCTGTTTTGAATTCATAAGTACGTTTCACGAGGCTGGATGTGCATATTGAGAGCTGTCGAAGGCAAAAAGCCCGGCAACTTAAGGAGTAGGACTCAAAGCCCGGGGTGGAGCGGAGCGAACTTCAAAAAGACGTGAAAAACAATAGTTCTGTTTGATCTGATGATGTAACATCTCACCTGATCAGAATCTGAGCTTTGGCCGCAATGGATCTGAATATTGATTTCTCTAACACAATTAAGACTCGAATGACCCTTGGCTGAAATATTTTCACCACGTTAATAACCAACCACCTGAGACTTATGGAAAACCAGTCTTTAGTCTGTAATGAGAAGGGAAGTTAATAGCAAACATCAGCTATCAATGAAGTGTTGCTCATTGCCAGTAGTCATTAGCCAGCGTTAGCCATTATCCGTGTGTGGAGGTGGTAATACATTACAGCAGAATTCGATCAATTACGACCACCCCTCCCGTAAGTCCCATCTCGGGTAACTGACAGTTCACTGTCTGCACCCCTCCTCTCGATCCCCCTCTTCCTTCTCCCTCGCTCCGTCTGCAGCTCATCAGTCAGTCTACTCATTAACCTAAAGGACTTTGATGGGAGAAAAAGGGAGAGATAGAGAGAATGATGGAGAGAGGAAGCATCTAGGGAGAGAGAGCACACAGACTGGACTAGGCCTGAATCAATAGCACTTCATGACAACAGACAGGAAAAAGTAGAAGCCAGTGAGGAAGTGGTAGAGGAAGAGATTATGGGAATCAGGATTTTTTAAATGAAATTACTGATGACTTTGTTGACGAAAATATTTTTTTGAATTTTATAAATATCAAAGTCCTATTGTTTTAATTAAAATATTAAAATATAAAAGTAAATCAATCAATAAATAAAATATTAAATTATTTTAAGTATAATTTGACTGTTTTAATTGATTCTTTCTAGCCACGGAATAATGAAAAAAGGCACACACTGGCTTTCTGACATTTTATTTCACACTGACTTTCTTCTCAGAGTTGTTAGATACAAACTCACAATTCTGACCATTTTTTCTCAGAACTGTGAGTTTATATCAAACAATTCTGAGAAAAGGCCATAATTGTGAGTTAAGTCAGAATATATACTGACTTAGTTATAAACTCACAATTCTGAGAGCAAATCAGTCTTTTTTTCTTCAAAATTGGACTTTATAACTCTTTACTCTTTATCACTGTTGGAGTTTATATTGCACAATTCTGAGGAAAAATGTTAGAATAGTAAGAAAAAAAAGTCCAAATTGTGAGATACAAACTCGCATTTGTGAGGGAAAAAAAGTCAGAATTGTGAGATACAAACCTGCATTTGCAAGAAAAATGTCTGAATTGTGAGATATAAACTCATGTTTGCGAGAAAAAGTACAAAATTGCGAGATACAAACTCGTGTTTGCGAGGGGAAAAAAAAGTCAAAATTGTGATATAGAAACTCGCATTTGCGAGTAAAAAAATCAGAATTGTGAGATACAAACTTGCATTTGCAAGAAAAGAGTCAGAATTGTGAGATATAAACTCACACTTTCAAGAAAAAGTAAGCAATTGGGAAATACAAACTCGCATTTGCGGAAAAAAGTACGAATTGCGAGATACAAACTCACATTCAGAAGAAAAAGTCTGACCTGCCAGATACAAACTTGCATTTGCGAGGAAAAAAGTCAGAATTGCGAAATACAAAAATACACAAGTTTGTGTTTCACAATTCAGACAATTTTCAGACAAGTTTATATCATGCAATTCTGAGAAAAATGTCAGAATTTAGTTATATCTTGCAATTCTGGCTTTATAACTTAAAATTGTGAGTTTATATCTTACAACTCTGAGAAAAAAGTTAGAATTGTGAAGAAAAAAAGTCACTTTTTTTTATTCAGTGGTGGAAACTAGCTTACATATAAGTGTATATATGTTTTAAATTTGTTTAAACTTGGGTCTGTTTGGCTAAAATTATATGTCTTTTCAGTGTACTAAAAGAAAATGAATATGGCATGGCAAAATATTGACAAAATTTTAAACATATTTTCATTTGAAGACAAAAACTATGAAAAAAAAAGAAATAAAAAACTTTAGGAAACACTGAAAGGGAGTTTGGGAATAGTGGAAAGATGGAGTGAGACAGCCGTAGACAGCCATATAAATGAGAGTGGGCTGGATTGAATAATTACCCATCCCTGCAGCGGCATGCAGACAGATGTCCTGTAGCAAAAAATATTCAGGAAACTCATCAGGTTTGGCATTCAAATGAAGATTCCTTCTCACTAATTACTTTAAACCCCAGCCCAACTTCCTGTTCTGGGAAGCTTCACAGAGACTGCCAGTGTGACGACTGATTTCGTTTGAATCTTTGCTAATTGTGCAGTTCTCCAGCCGTTCGCCCTAGTTGCAGCAAGCAGATTCGCAATGACAGGTATACGTTACTTCCAATTAGAGGTACGTTTTCGCCCACACGCGTGTATCCGCACAGAAATGTTCATGAACTTTGCATTGCAGTAGAGCAGTTTGTGAAGAGAGCCCAGCCGACCCGATCTCAGCGAACTGTCTGTCTCACTTAGCGATTGTCGGGGGACATTCTGCTGTGTCTCATCTGTCACTAAATCAGTTTCACACTGTCTTTCTAGTCCCGTCCCAAAGCTTATGTCAGATAGTTTGTATCTTTGATGCCAGCAGAACGTATTAGACCGGGTTGGCCAGAAAATGCTGGGCCTTCAGTTTGATTTTTTTTTTTTTGTTTCTGAAGATGAAGCAATCAACCTATAAGCAGACAGACAGGGAACTTTTGTAGTAAACAGTCATTTTTCAGACACTTTTATCCTGAAATGATTCCCAGTACACTTATTATTGGACAGTAGCCCTGGAGCATCCAGGGATTGTTTACTCTCCAGAGGTACAATGGTGATGCCTAATGGATTGCTCTTTTTTTCCGCATCCCAGGGCCTTAAAGAGATTGTTTACCCAAAAAAAGAAAATTCTGTTATCATTTATGATTACCAGAACAGCATTTATTTAAAATAGAAGTTTTGTAACATAAATGTCTTTACTGTTGCTTTTGATTAATTTAATACAGTCATGCTGATGAATAAAATTATTCATGTTTTGCTTTTAAACAGTAGTGTGTATATAGTTGATTATTTAATCTTCAGAATTTGTGAATATGAATAAAATGAATATGGAATGACAAAATACTGAATTTAAAGCATTTATTTAATTCCAAATGTCTATGCCTTTCTCCTACAGAAACTTTATTAAAATTTTAGTAACAAAACAGTTTTGGCATTAGAGATATTTCTAAAAATATCTTCTGTGTTCAACAAAAGAAGATCAAACAGGTTTGGAATGACGTGGGTGACAGAATTTGCATTTTGGGGTGAACTGTCCCTTTAAGACAGATAAATCACAGTTTAAAGGGATAGTTCAGCCAAAAATGAAAAGTCTGCCATTAATTACTCACTCTCCTTGTATATTAATCAGTTAAGGAGCTGTATATTTTGCGTGATTCATATTTTTTAGTGTTTACAAAAAATGAAATGTTCCACGTTTAGTTAGACTTCAGTCTGGTCGACAAAAATTATCTCTGTGAATATGAATAAAATGAATATGGAATGACAAAATACTGACTGAATTGAAAGCATTTATTTAATTCCAAATGTCTGTGACTTTCTCCTACAGAAACACAAAAGATATTTAGAAAAATTTTAGTAACAAAACAGTTTTGGCGTATGAGATATTTCTAAAAATATCTTCTGTGTTCAACAGAAGAAGGTCATACAGGTTTGGAATGACATGGGTGACAGAATTTGCATTTTAGGGTGAACTGTACCTTTAAGACAGAAAAATCACAGTTTAAAGGGATAGTTCAGCCAAAAATGAAAATTCTGTCATTAATTTCTCTCCTTATATATTAGTCAGTTATTGAGCTGTATATTTTGCATGATTTCATATTTTTTAGTATTTACAAAAATGAAATGTTTAATCAAAATGTTCCACATTTAGTTAAACTTCAGTCTGGTCGACAAAAATTATTTTTGTGAATATGAATAAAATGAATATGGCATGACAAAATACTGACTGAATTTAAAGCATTTATTTAATTCCAAATGTCTATGACTTTCTTCTACAGATACAGATAAATTTGTAACAAAACAGTTTTGGCGTAGGAGATATTTTTAAAAATATCTTCTGTGTTCAACAGTAGAAGGTCGTACAGGTTTGGAATGACATATTTGCAATTTGGGGGAACTGTCCCTTTAAGACAGATAAATCACAATTTAAAGTGATAGGTCACCCAAAAATGACAATTCTGTCAGTACTCATTCTCATGTTGTTCCAAACCCGTAAGACGTTCATTCATCTTCAAAACTCAAATTAATGCGTCACTCTTATGAATGATAAAATTATGGTTAAACCACTGATGTCATATGGACTATTTCAGTGATTTCCATACTACTATTCTTGGCCTTGAACATGGTAGTTGCGTTGCTGTCTATACAGGGTCAGAAAGCTCTCGGATTTCTAATAAAGTATCTTAATTTGTGTTCCGAAGATGAATGAAGGTCTTGCGGCTTTGAAACGACATGAGGGTGAGTAATTAATGACAGAATTGTCATTTTGGGTGAACTATCGCTTTAAGCGAGTTGCTGCATTAAATGTAAGTCCAGCTGAAACCATGAGGTGACAAGAATGATGTTTTAGTCATAGTGAGCGATCAAAATGATAACAAATGTAGCCGTTTTTAGGGCGGGAAGGTGAGAAAGTGGCCTGTATAGAGTCACCAACTGTGACCATCACAAACACACACCACTCGATTGATTAACACTTTTCTGGGGCCTCATCCTCCGGATTACCCTCAAACACTTGTTTGTTGTGCTTGTCGGGTTGGATCTAGTGTTGTATTTGCGTCAGACCAGGTGCTGTCCAACCAATTTCTGTTTGCTTGTAAACCTTTTGTTTTGGTAGGACACAGTAACATTCAATTGGTCATATGACTGGGTCAGACTCACACTCCAGGGCATAAGTTCCCCAAATACATCCCCCTCTCTTTCTGCTGAACGTTGTGTTCTCAGATTGAATCACTTGTTCATTTGTGCTGCTGCTTTGAGGCTGGGTTTGTCTGTGTATTATTGGTCTTGTGCTGGTTTGTTTGGGCAGACGATGCTAGTTAGAACGTGTATGTCAAAGTAAATTACTTAAGAGCGTATGCGCGCAAAATTAAGTGTGTGAATCACACATTGTGACCTTCCTCTGACCCGAAACGGTTGAATCACTCTCATGTACGTACACACTGTATGATGTGTAGTGTTTAGCTCCTTTAACCGCTAATGTTGTTCAAAATGGCATACTGATTATTTTGTCAACATCAAAGATCTCTCTAGAGTCTCTCTGATGCTGAGATACAGATGTTTCATCTCAAAATCATGAAACAGCACAACATGCATCTCTCTTTCTGTCTCTAACTCTCTCTCTCTCCCCCCTTATCCCCTAAACAAATATCATTTGGTGACATTCTCTTCTCTCCCCGGGTTCAAGTAAGCATTAAGCCGTTTTCATTTGTAATTAATTTTTGTGAGGCGCTGAATGCTGTGGGATTACAACTCCCCACTGCTGCTCTTTGTTAAATACTCTGATTATTCAATACAACTGCTGCACAAAGAGAGAGAGAGAATGAGAGAGAGAGAGAGAGAGAGAGAG
>JAHKKF010520383.1:0-13963 GCA_019740295.1 Labeo calbasu | reverse complement strand
ACCCCATTTTTATAGCATCAAATAAACTATAACTAAAAGCAAACTTATTACAAAGTAGAAAAACAAACACTTGAACATACATCGGCATGATAAGAACTGCCAAAATGACAGAAACCATCTTTGGAAAAAAATGTATTTGAAGTGTAATTTAATTATTTAGTTTGTCTCGCATCCCATTAGATTACATGGAGGATTTATGACCTATACTGGGTCCAGCCACCTGGGGGCAATCGAAATGTTTTGGCTTCACTTTTCAGGACTTGTGCGGTACACTGAAAAATCCAAACGGCAGACTGTGCAAAATCAAATTTGTGCAGCAGAACTAACTGATGTATGACTCCATAACAAACCCAATTCATGCAATTCATGTCTCTTTTTTTTTTTTTTAGGGTCAGTGTGACCTCCTGCGCAGCGCTAAGATAGATGCTTTGGATACACTGCGGCAGCTAGCGTTGGCCTGTGAGGTGTGCGGCCTGATGCTGACCTCTGACGGTCACTACACCCCTCACAGCCTGTCCTCGAGACGTGGCAGCAGCCATGGCAACGGACGCATCTGAGCCCCAGAGACACGCGTAGGCATTGAGAGAGCATTTATTCATAGGTGAATGAATGGTTGAATGTTGGACAGACAAAGGTATAGGTGTCTCATATGCTAGTAGGGACATTTGTCCTTTACTGAAGTGGGTGCTTGTTCTAGCACAGCATTGACCAGATGTTATTTGAGGAAAAAATAAGGAATGCTCTTATCAAGACACACTGAATGAAGGACGTAATCGCATATTACATAGCGATATAAAATGACTGATGTCAGCAATGTAGATTTCGCTGGAATGAAAACCGTTCCTGCAATATTTAAGAGGACTTTAGTGTCAAGCTAAAGGCTAGCAATGTTCTTTCAAGCAGAAAAATACTCTACTAATGTTGAATACAGAAGACTCTGAGTCTTTTCCCAAATTCATGACCAATCCACCAAAGTGTGAGGTTTGTTTACTCAGGTTAGCACAAACGCATCTCAATACTTTTAGAGGGTCTGACGTTGGTCTGCATCATCTTCAGGGCCTTGTGCTGTGACTCAAACTGATTGACAGGTGATGCCCACCAGCTGGACGGCACCATTTCCACCCTTATCCGAAGTTTATTGGATATAACTGGTGCCTCTCTGTTGAAAGGGAACCATATCCTCATCTTCCGTCTTCACCAGTGACACGGATCGTCTTGAGCGCATTAACAATGCAGAATGAACTCAAGAAGGCTTTGTTAAAATACTGCTCAGTGCTCCCTAACAGTGTTAACTGAGCTGGGAAAACAAGTACCGATTACACCACCATTATCCAATATGCGCATGGAGTTCAGCACCCGGAATCAGAACAGTGTTACAAAATGACAAACCACAGTTTGAGTGAAAAGTGACTTTATTTTTAACACGCATTCCTTGGTTTGATTGGATGAAAGCTTCTGATGAGTCCACTGGCATGATCATCATCACGTTTTTTTGTCACAACAAAGACAAACGGCTACTAAACATGGCAAGAAATGCTGCCGGCTGTTTGATTATAAAAAAACTAACAGCTTTAAGCACTGGAAGGACTAAAGTAGATCAAAATCTAACGTGTAAACTGTTTTACAACTTTCATTGTGTAACATTTGACAGTGTTGTGATAGAAAAGGAAAACATTGGCAGTATTTTGTCCACTGCCGTCAAAGACACTTACAATAGACTAGTTTTTGAAGTTTGCACCTTTTCTTGTCATGTTAACAGAGTAACAGAAATTAGATATGTGAGATTGGAAAACTATATAGATATATATTATTTTTCTTATGGTAGAAAAGTAAAAGTGTTGGTACATTGTGTGCGTATGTGAACGTACGTGTGCGAGGGTGCTAATGTAAATGCGTGTGAGATATTTCAGTGGTACTTGCGCTGAATGTGACCAATCTGATGCCTGATCGATTCGGGCAGTTGTTTTTAAACGAAAACCCGACCGTTGGTTGATGTCAGATGTTTTATTTTAGAAGACCAAATAAGCATATTCACAACAGTGAGTATGTATTAATCGATAAAGAACGAGATGACAAACAGCATAACATTTCCACATAAGCAAATGTCCTGTTTTGTCTTTCCTTTTTAACTACTTTTATGTATTTATGTTTCTCTTCCTTTGTCTGTGCACTTGTTATTTTCCTATGCTTTCTTTTTGACTGAAGGGCGAGCGATCCATGCCTGTTCTGTGACATTTTCTTCTGCGTGTTCACGTCTGAGCTGAATGTGATTCCTGAAGTGTTCCTTAAAAAACAAATTGTTTGCTAAAGAGTAAACGAAAACGTTTTGTGAATTACATAAGAGAATTGTAGATATTATAGACGATATTTAGTTTCTAATACGTGCGTGCATTTGTATCACGTAACCCTTGTTCCTTCGGCCCCTGGACCAGCAGCCCAGAGGATCTGTGTACCTGTAAAGGGGCCAAAATCTAAATAATGAATACCCATTCACAGTATTAGCTTTCCGCTCTTGAGACCAATCAGACATGCGAAGTGAGTTGTCTCACTTTAGACGGTTACAGTTACTCTTACGAGCAATCGGATGCAAATCCGATGTGTCACTGTCCGTGAGGGTGGATGACGAGCAAAATGAACCCCATTGAGGTGCACTTTAAACTAAACAGAGCAATCCATTGATTCCTGCAGTATTAGGTAGTGGTCAACATCTCAGACAGTGCAATATTACTCTGCTGTTTGACGTTAAACATAATGACTAATTTAATGAGGAGCATTAATCCAGCTGTCCTAATTTGCCGTTTCTGCTTTTTCTTTCCGTGTGTGGTTACCGTGCGTTTGTTGTGTCTGCCTTTCCTCTGACTCTTAAAAATGAAAAATATTGTTTAAAATATTGTTTTTTGTCGCATTCTTGTTAGCAGTTGTTGTCCTTGTATAAACGGAGAGTATTTATTAAAGGTGACAAGCGTGCGTTAAACACAGTAAACTTCAAAGGTACGTTGCTTTTATTTTGAAATGATGGTTTGTATTTTATAACATTAACAAGTTGATGTAACACAGATGTGCCCTAGACTAAATAAAGCTATCTTTTACTGACTGCTGTCTCTTCTGTTAAACGTAACTGTTGTGTCTTATCAATACTGCCGGAGCTCTTTAGCCATTTAATGACTTGAGTTTGGGTATGTTTGTTAATAAGATGCGTATCCAGGCCATTTAACATTTATTTTGTGTTCGGAAACGGTAGCTATCAGTAATGACCATGGGAAAATATCCGAATTAGCCAGCAGGTGGAGTTGTTTCCAGTCTTTAAAATCAGTGGAGGCCTGTTGCTACTACAGTAGTTGTCTCCTGTGTGTCAAGCCTATTGTAACTATTTATTAGGTCCCACTTTATATTAGGTGGCCTTAACTACCATGTACTTACATAAAAACGGTGTGTGTTCACGGTGTGTGTGTGTGTGTGTGTGCATGTTTGTTCACTACTCACTACTGCGTGTGTGTGTGTGCACTTGGATGGGTTTAATGCAGAGCACAAATACTTGGTCACCATACTTGGCCACACGTCACCTCCTTTACTTTTAAGTGTCGATAATTTTGACCCATACAATGTATTTTTGGCTATTGCTACAAATATACCTGTGCTACTTACAACTGGTTTTGTGGTCCAGAGTCACAAATTATTAATTTAAATGTAAATACATAGGCTACCTGATATAAAATGAGACCGAAGTATTTAAGTATTTGTACTTCAGAAATATAGATAAGCACTTAGGAAGACCACTAGTGAGTTTTAAAACCTGCACACAGTTGCATTTTTTTGAGAAAAAAATAAAATAATTAATTTCAGTCACTGTAATAATACCAGTCAAAAGTTTTTTAACAGTAAGATTTTTAATGTTTTTTAAATGCATTTTAAAACTAAATTTTCAGCATCATGTCTCTTCAGTATCACATGATCCTTCAGAAATCATTCTGCTGATTTGCTGTTCAAGAAACACTTGTTATTAGTATTATCAATATTTAAATCAGTTCAGTAAGAAATATCCAAAGATTTTTTTTTTGGTAAAGAAATGATAGAAATTGATACTTGATAATTGATAGCAAGGATGCTTTAAATTGATCAAAAGTGATGATAAAGACATTTATAAAGATTTCTATTTCAGATAAATGCTGTTCTTCTGAGCAGATGAACCCTAAATGAACTTTCTATTCATCAAAGAAACCTGAAAAAAGTCTACTCAGATGTTTTAAACATAATAATAATAATAATAATAATGCTTTTGAGCAGCAATAATAGAATGATTTCTGAAGGATCGTGACTGGAGTAACGATGCTAAAAATTCAGCTTTGAAATCACAGGAATAAATTGCATTTCAAAATATACTGAAATAGAAAACAGTTATTTTAAATAGTAAAAATATTTCAAAATGGTACTGTTTTTGCTGTACTTTGGATCAAATAAATGCAGGCTTCTTTAAAAACATTAAACATCTTACTGTTCAAAAACTTTTGACTGGTAGTGTATTTCCTTTATTTTCACTCCTGCTGAACAAACAAACCAATTAAAATTTGCTTCCACCAAAGTATGTGTGTATCTAATGAACTCCATTTCAGTGTGAAGTGTAATTGACCTCAAACTTATTAGTCACCACAACACCATATTTGTGGCTTATGCTTTTTACTAATTGTTCAACTATTTAGAGTAATGTGACTACGTTTAAAATTCTGTCTATAAGCAATTATTGTAAAACAACAAAATCAGCTGCTTTTGAATGTTATGTTTGACTGTTTCATGATTTTGGTTTCAGAGCTATTTGATAATGTAATGAAACTTGTTGTAAACCTTAATCAATCAAAAAGTAAATTAAAGCTTACATTTGCTTAGTAAAAGCAGAAATACATTTTAAACATTTTTTTTCTTCATAGTTTTACTCAAGTATGTTTCCATGTGGATAATTTGTAAAATTTGTAAACACTCAAACATTTCCTTGCAGTTATGATGCATGAACTTAGATTAAAGTAAACTTTGACGAGCAGATATAGTCCAGTTTTGTCTAAATTCTCCACCACTATTATTATTATTATTATTGTTGTTGTTGTTATCAATATCCTGTTTCTCATATAGGTTGGCTGCTGTTAACTGAGAAACACATTTTGACCTATCCGACCAACTGTATCCTGTTGTGAGCAAAATTGCCTCTTGGTGGAGACAGTGACACAGAATTACGGTGAGAAATGAATATCCACACCACTCTCTGGTCCACATTTGGAAAGGCAGAAAGCAGAAAACAAATTCATAATTATGAGTCATATTTGCCAAATGTCACACTATATCTATTTTCTCTTCTATTTTTCTAAAGTTTATGCAATCAGTGACTTTTTTATTTATTTGTTTGTTTGTCTTTGTCACAATTAAAAAAAAAAAAAATTATATATTTTCGAGTTGTCACTAAAATCCATTAAACCCTAAGTGGTTTGATTTTGACCCGAACTAAAGTGTGGCTGTGGAGTCTCTGCCCATTACACACAGCACTGGGTTTTATAGACACGTGTCCCACAGGAACAGATGTAAGAAGATGTGACATTGTGCCAAGCGGACAGGTGAAATGACAGGCTGACAGCCTCTAATGCAGCGAACATCTGCCTGCTTTTGGTTCGTGTCAAGAGCATGCGCAGATGTGCCCTCCGATCCCGCCTGAGGGCACGAGAGTCAGAGTGCAGCTACGAAGACATTCTTCAATCTTAAAAGACTTTTAAGACACTCTGACTTTCTATAACGGCCACAGTGCGGTCAAAATATTTCTTTGAAACCTCCATTTTAGTAGATCTTCAGACAAAATGACATGTGCTTTCTAATGTCTCAGAACTATTTTTGAGAGGTAGTACCTTAAGTAGCACAGTTAATTTAGACCCCTAGAAAAGTTTAAGTAACACTTGATTTCTTTGGCGCGACTTTTACTTAACAGCGGTGAGAGCAATCAAATCCCTGACACAGCTAGTGTTAAAACAGCTAGCCATTAGCAGCTGGAGCTCTTCGTGTTTTTGTCAGGATTCTCACAGCAAGTCACATCGCCGGGACGTTTCTTTTGCCAAAGGCGCTCACCAACGATGACGCTGTGCTTCCCAACGCTAATAGGGCCCTGTTAATTTTAGCCTGGCGTGCGCCTCAGAGGAGAGCCACTTTGAGTTTAATTACAGTCTTCCTGAGGCAGCAATTTCACTATGATTTTGGCGGAGAAGAGGAAAAAAGCGCGAGAAATGATCACCTCTTAAAAGTGTCTAAATTGCATCTTATTTTTCCCCTCTTTTTAACCACAACAAAAGGGACGGGCACAATAGCGCGGCATGTTTCCTCCCAATCTAGCGCGCTGTGACCAATTACCAACGCCATTATCTGAGCTGTATTAAAGATGGCACAGGAGGACTGATGAGGCGTGATTGAAAAGTTTGTCATGTAAAGTTTCTTTTCAGCATGTTGCGCTTCCTCTCCGAGCTACAGCGCATTATTAACGGCCTATAGCTTTACTCCATATACACTAAATCCAAATTCCTTCCATAACTGTTATTTCAATATGCTTTATGCTGTGTCAAGACTGTATCGAATGTAAAATGTGCTCTTGATCTCACTTCATGATGTGTTTTTAGTCCTGGACATGTGACAGAATCTTAATCAGAATCTCAGAGGTTAACCAGGGATCAGGATGAAAATGCTAAATGTTTAGTATATTACCTAACATCACTATATTCTGCCTGTTTAAGTTCAGACATTTCAATTCAGACATTCAATTGTTTGCTTTTAATCTAACTGATATAAATCCAATATACACATGACAAGCTATATGTTAGAAATAAAAGAAATGTCCTCATAAAGGTAGAAAAGACATCTTAAAATCATTTCAGGGACATACGTTAGGAAATAACGTAATGATGACTAAAAATAACTGATAGTAAAAGTTAGGCATTGATAATCTTTAACTTGCGACCGGGACTTGGGAACCAACTGATGAACAAATCTTTCAGATCTTTGAGTTTTATGAAATAAGTAAACCGAATCAATGGAAAGATCTGTCTTAAAAGAATCTGTAGAAAATACTGTAAATTTCCTACCGTCAATATATCAAAACCTAATTTTTGATTAATATGCATTGCTAAGAACTTAATTGGGACAACTTCAAGGGCRTTTTCTCAATATTTTGATTTTCTTGAACCCYTAGATTACAGATTTTCAAATAGAAACATCAATGGAAATCTTATTAATCAGCTTTCAGATTGCTTTAATTTAATTTAATTTAATTTTAATTTTAAAAAAATATACCCTTATGACTGGTTTTGTGGTTCAGGGTCCCATTTGCATGTATATTATGAGCAACAATTATATAGTAACATATAGATAATTTAGTCCTAGTCCATTCATGTAAAACATCTAGCCACATTCTGTATGACTTTATGTGAAGTTGAGAGCTGGCTGACGGGTCAAGCTCTGACCTCTATAAAACAGCAGTCAGATTTAAAGAGCTGCATTTCCTCCCTCAGCTTTTAAAGAAGAGAGACAATGCCTGATGATCTGAAATCATTGCCTATTGTTTAAGCGCAAGGCAGAGTTGAGTTGTTTGGTATGTGTAATTGTCTCTCAGTATCATATGTGTGAGAGTGAGCCCTGTGGACTGAGCACCACCCCCTACTGATGAGAGGATACCTGTGCAATCAGACGACACACCGAGAGCCATTGTATCATAATCACTCTCATTCACACACTTCAGCTTTCATCCTCATGATTCATTATCCTTCTGTCAAAGTCATTTACCTTTTCTTCTCTTCTGGCCCTTCACTTGTGTTACTTCTCATGAGTCTCAGTTACTCTGTTGTTGTTTCTGACTCTTCTCTTCTTTTCCTCTTCTCTTCTCTTCTTCTTATATTCACTTCTCTCACCTCTCTTCTCTTCTGTTCGCCACTGTACTCGTCTTGTTTCTTGCGTTCTCTTTTTCTCCATACTGTCTCTTATCCTCCTCCTTTCCTCTGTGTAGTACCATGTTTTTTTTTTTTTTGCTCTTTTGCATCTCGGCATCACTTGCTGGGATAAAGAAGAGGCCTGTGTGATTAGCACACAATGTCTTTCTGCCATTTATCTTTCATCATTATGGTGACTCCTCTTCGTTCTTTCTTCCCCGCTCTCCGTCTCTTATAGTGCAGGAGTTGTTAATGGCCCGCGTTGCTTCAATTGGTTTCTAAATGCTTATGAGCGAGGGTCCAACTGTGCGCTTAATGAACAGGTATGACTGGGTAATTACAGCAATCTCAGCCCCCTCCCAAACACACACACATGCTAGCCTGGACCACACAAAGCCCAACAGGACTAAGGAAACCAGGCCCTGCAGGAGTCTGCAGAGGCGGAAAGAAAGGGCAGGAATATAGAGAGAAACTGAACAGGAAAACAAAGGAGACTGAACAGAGAGATTTAAATGTAGTAACTGGCTATTATCGGTCATTTAGATAAATGCTCGAGACGCTGCAGAGCGTAAATGCTGGAGATGCATTTGGTACACAAGTGTGTTGATGCTAGAGATAAAACATGGACGCTTCACTAAAATGTTTGATTTCTACAGATGAGCACTTTAAATGTAATATTTTTGAGAGAAAACTTTTTTGTATGTGTTTTTGCCAGAAAACTTGTGTATAAATCAAACAATTCGCCTGGCTTATTGAGGAGAGGTGATTTTGCCTGCTTACCTTACAGGAGTGATTTGAGCCTTGTCCACCTTTTTCCTGAACGCAGAAGTCTCGCCCGACTTGAACGATCTATTACATTTCCGGTCTCTGGTGTTTCAAGCACTGATCTATATATAATGTTCTCTATTATAGATCAGTGGTTTCAAGTCAAATTAACATATCTTCCGAGCCAATAAACGTTAAACCTATGATGTTTTAAAAAAAAAAAGCACATGGCGCCATAGTTTAATCACTTTATTTACAGCGTGGCAATGACCATCTTTTTGCAGTAACTGACTCGTGAATGAAGTGAAACATAAGAGCGCACATACATACAGCGCTCGGTTCGTGCGAAGAGGATTTTGTCCACAAAATGATAAGAGAACACATTATTTTAACGCATATTATTCTTTTACACACAGTATTGTAACTTTAAGCCATGCTAGTTCCCTTTTGTCATCGCTTGTGCAAGACACTGACAGATTTGCTGGTATGCAAAACAAACTACTTTACAGGAATTCCTTAAAAGGAACCCCGGGTGTTAAAGGAGAAGTTCACTTCCAGAACAACAATTTACAGATATTGTACTCACCCCCTTGTCATCCAAGATGTTCATGTCTTTCTTTCTTCAGTCGTAAAGAAATTGTGTTTTTCGAGGAAAACATTTCAGGATTTTTCTCCATATAATGAACTGATAAGGTTCCCCGAGTTTGAACTTCCAAAATGCAGTTTAAATGCGGCTTCAAACGATCCCAGCCTTATCTAGCGAAACGATCGGTTATTTTCATTAAATTGTAAAAAAAAATACAATTTAGTCGGCGCCGATAGCCTCGTGGGTGCGTCAACATGCAGCGACGTTGCACTTTGGGTGTCCCATGTTCGAGTCCTGGCTCGCAGACACCCCACCTCTCTCTCCCACTTTATTTCCTGTCTTACTACTGTCCTATCAATAAAAAGGCAAAAACGTTAAACATTAAAAAGTATATAAATTGTATTATTTTTATGAAAATAACCGATTGTTTCGCTACATAAGACCCTTCTTCCTGGGCTGGGATTGTTTACAACGACATTTGGGATAGGTTGAAGCTGCATTTAAACTGCATTTTAGAAAATTCAAACTCGGGGAACCATAGCAGTACAATATATGGAGAAAAATCCTGAAATGTTTTCCTCAAAAAACATAACATCTTTACAAATGAAAGAAAGAAAGACATGAACATCTTGGATGACAAGGGGATGAGTACATTATCTGTAAATTGTTGTTCTGGAAGTGGACTTCTCCTTTAAGACTTGTAAGGCTTAATATAACGTAAATGATGTATTTTACTAAAACATGTAGTAGAAAACATATGAAAGATTGGCGTTATTTTAAAAATCCATGTTTTCTACATATTTTGGACTATGGGGGGCGCCATTGTTTTGATTACGTAAAACGGTTGCACTAGGTGAGCTTTTGGCATGGTCTGTTGCTATTTTTACCACAACACAACTCTGAATACACAAACTGGAAAATGAAATACAGATACTATGCCACGCTGTGTGGCTTTTAGTTGTAATTTTCAGTTAAAGGGCAACAAGAAAAGCGATGTAAGTCTTCACTGCTTTCCTAGCAATAAGAGGAGGAAAAAAGAATGAGAAGATGCCTGTGGACGAATAAAACTCACTAAGGACCCGTGTCTGTTCTCTCTCTAGCGCTGATCACATAAGCTTTTAGTAGAGCACAGCTTACAAACGGTGTAAACATCCCGGGTCTCCCGTTAAAAATCGCGTTCTGGGGGATAAAAAATATGACGTTATTCGGGGTCTATTCAACCCGCAGACATCGAAAACAACCCGCGGGAATATATCCGTCGCCAAGCTCTTTCAGTACTTGTGGTCATTGTGCCAGTATTTTTGCCAGTTATGTTTTGGTAAATATAGCGTAGCTCAGTGCCAGTAGCTCACCAAATGCAACCGTTCTACATAATCAAAATATTGGTTCCCCATAGTCCAAACTATGTATATAACGATGTGTTTTTTTTTTTAAATAATCTATTTTTTTTCATGGGATTTCTACTACTGTACGTTGTATTAAGCCATACAAGTCTTAATACCTGGGGTTCCCTTTAAGCTTATTTATGTTACTGTAGCAGCCAACAACAGCACAGCTTGACCCTGTACAAATTTTTATATTTAGTTATACTGAAAAAGTTTAATTAATTCAGTCAATCTTTTTATCCCATTTTAACAGATTTCCATGGAGACTGGAAGATGAGAGCACCCAAACAGAAGTTAGAATCCATCATGTCGGCGCTAATTGGTTAGGCTACTCAGGAAAAAGGTGGACAGGGATGAGAATAGCAGACGGTGGGATTTTTCTGACTGGGACGATCTAACAGCCACCTAGCAAAGCCATATCAACCTTGCCTAGCATCATGGAGGTGAGTTTTAAAATAGCACTACTCATATTTTCTTAAAGAATGTATAATATATAATCTAGACTAAAGGGTGACCTAAATGATCTCCAAAGTTTATCCAACTGCTTAAAAAATAAAAACTTCACACTCTCTTCTCTGAAACAACTCTCTGTTCCGGTGGGTCCCTTCCAATCTTTCTCCATCTGTTTGCTCCTGTCTGTCTTCAGGCAATGGTGAAGTTCTGCTCCCTATGGCCGTCTGTCACAACCACAACAGCCACTGCGCACACACACCCCAACCAGGGATATTTATCATGGATTTTTATGGAGAGAAGACAAGTGAGTTACTTAAGGATGGGGTAGAGATCACATTAGTGTGGCAAGTCCAAGGAGGGGAGAGAGGACGAGGGTGGGAAACGGAGAACACCTTTAAATTTGTGCAAATAACAGAGCCAGTCTTGGGACTCCCACTGCTTGCATACATTTGTTTAAACGTGCCAATTTCTGAAAAATGGAGGCACACGCGCAGGCAAACAGAGAGAGGGAGAGTCAGAAAACTGCGGTAGTGATGGGGCTAAGAGTGGGGCGACACTTTGCCAGATGCCTTCTTCTAAATGAACGCAAATCCTCGAAGGGGCGTTGGGCATCTTGTTTTCGCCAGTCCCCAAGGACGCAATCACGGTGCGCTACTGTCTGCAGGGAGAGCAAGGAGAGGTAAAGGGGCTCGGTGCAGGGTGTCTGTTCTGTATGAGCCCTAGTTTGACACGGCCAGGCAGCTGGTTAATTCATTAAACCAAGGCTCTAATATAAACAGCCATTCATTTCACTCTCTGACAGTGTGCCGTCTGGACAATGTGAAGCACCCAAATATAACTGCCATACTGTGTTTATGTGTGTGTGTATGCGTTCAGGGGGGAAATATGAATGTTTATGTGTACATGATGTTGTATCGGAGCAGTCAACGAATATGTGGGAGAGGGGCCAGCCAGCGCTTTTCATTCTAAACACAGGACGTTTTGAGAGACGCAGGGAGAGGTTTGGCTAATTGGCAGGGCTTACTACATTGCTATGGCATTTCTCTGTACAATGCAATATAACCGCAGATCTGTATGTAGGTATAAGCACTTTGACTGCTTTTTACATTGCAGACAGATATTTTTTTTTACAGAAATGAGGCCATTTTGCATTTTTTTTATTTACTAATGAGTCAGAAAAGAGATTGTTTATGAATTATAAATGCATGTTTAAAATTTAAATTCATTATCTATAATTCCAAATGTATAATTTAAATGATATTTATAAATAATAATTCTAAATATATATTTTATTAAAAAAATTGCTTTTGGTTTACCTATCATAAGGAAACTGAATGGGCAAATCAGATGCATTGTATTGTGGGAAACAGTAATTTGTGCAATTTATGGCGCACATTTTCAGCAAATTTTGTTTTTTGAGTAGTGTGACCAAAATTCAGCACTGGGTCAGGAATAGTGTTTTAGTTTAATTCTGTACATTTTATATAAATGGAGGTCATTTTGCTAAATATTACTTTTCGAGGCCTATTTATTGAGGTGTACAGAGGCATTTGAAACCATACAACACATACACGGCTGAACACAGACAGAGGCACATGAAAGTGAATGACAGAGGCCTCCTGCTGCGCCCGCACTGTGTTGAATTGTTTAGTAGATCACTCTCCTACTGGAGCTTTTAGCTCCATGTCTCCATTTCACCTTACAAAGACTGAGAGAGAGAGAGAATAAAGAAAGAGGCTCGCTTATGTGTTCTTAAGGTAAAATGAAAGTGATTTCAAAAATGGGAGGACAAATGAGTGCTTAAAAAACTGGAAAGCTGCACACTTCTCAGCTGTTTTGCTATCCGCATATTTCGCAATCTTTAAATTGGCAACTGCATATGCATTACAAATTTTCTGTAAATCATTTCTGAAGACTCACGTAGAAAAGAATTGTTATCTCACCTTGACTGTTTCTCTCAGAAATTACTAAAGGGAGAACAAATGGAGTCTTAAGTATCGTACTTCTATAACAAAGTCACCCCAAGAGTTACAGAACAGATATTACTAATAAGCAAATGAAAAGTCTGAAATTCTCATTCATTTTGAAAGCAGCTGTGAGGTTATTAGTAAAGTATCTTGTTGTCGGAACCCGGACAAACATTCGCACTCAGGTGCAAGTGTAACCTCGGACCGACTGGTTTGGGTTGCGAGCAGACTGAGTGTCTGGTGTTAAGGAGCACTGCCTCGTGTGGTTAGCCTGCTAAACACTGGCTTTTCATGGCCCTGTCATTACCTCTCCACCACCGTTCCTCTCTCCATCTTCATCCCCTCAGACGTGGCTGCATTCTCCCTCTCTCTCGCTGCAGCGCGGCCCTGCATTCCACGGCACGGAGGGCAAAATAAGTGGCGGGTTGAACAAACACAACACCAGCAATTAATGGTTGCAGTCAACAGTCTGTACAGAGACAAATGACTGGGCCAGACCCAGGCAGTGTCCCTTTGACCTGCTCCCAACATCTACTGTTTTCTTGTCCTTCAGTTGGAATCCATTAATTTACTCATTCTTGTCTCTTAAAAGGAATAGTCTGGGTTAAATACAGTGTAGATTACCACAAAAAATAATTTTAAGTTTGGAAAAAAAAATGTTTGTGGGTCTTTCCTACTGTGTGGAATATTTTCATATCCACGTTTATTTTAAACTGCAATTATAGTATTTAATTGGCATATTTTGGCATATTTGGTAAATATTAGGTAAAAATCATGCAATGAATTGGAATTCATTTTATTAATTTGATTCATATCTATCTATCTATCTATCTATCTATCTATCTATCTATCTATCTATCTATC
>JAHKKF010520382.1:0-10964 GCA_019740295.1 Labeo calbasu | reverse complement strand
TTTTTTTTAGGTTTCTTTGATGAATAGAAAGTTCAGAAGAACTGCATTTATCTGAAATAGAAATCTTTTGTAACATTATAAATGTCTTTATCATCACTATTGATCAATATAAAACATCCTTGCTAAATAATAGTATTAATTTCTATAATTTCTTTCCAAAAAAAAAAAAAATTAAAAAGGACTCCCAGCTTTTGAATGGTATAGTGTATAACGTTAGAACAGCTTTTTATTTCAAATAAATGCTGATCTTTGGATCTTTCTGTTCATCCAAGAATCCTGAAAAAAATGTACTTAACTGTTTTAAATATTGATAATGATGATGATGATGATAATAATAATAATAATAAATCAGCATATTAGAATGATTTCCGAAGGGTCATGTGACACTGAAGGCTGGAGTAATGATGCTGAAAATTACATTTTAAAATATATTTAAATAGAAAGCACTCAAAGCAGTTATATTAAATAGTAAAAATACTTTACAATATTACTGCTTTTGCTGTATTTTGGATCAATAAATGCAGGCTTGGTGAGCAGAAGATAATTCTTTATCTTACTGTTCAAAAACATTTGATTGGTTGTGTATATATATTTTAATATTTTTAAATATTAAATATTATTTCTAAACTTTTATTTTGAAAATGATAAGAGCGTTTCTCGGTTCCGGAAGTACACAAACACAGGGCACTCACGTTGCTTTTTGCAATGGATACCATACATGCTTGTTTCAAAGAGAAAATCGGTGAAGTACTTTTACCTGGAGATGTGTTCTCATTCAGTTTTCCTGAATCTGGAGATGGTAGTATTAAAACAGAAAAGGTAATATGCGGTCCAGGTCTCCGGAGAAATGGAGAGGAGGTTCAAGTGTGTAAAAGTGGAATTTTGCGCCATAAACAGCCAAATATGTACTGGATAGACTCTCAGCAGAGACGGGTGAGGAACTGGACTCCAGTAAACCCATAATTTATGTGCACTTATTATTATTATTTTTTTAGCTCAGTTAATGTTTGTTATGTTGGAAATTTTTCTTTTTCTTATTCATTTTAATACATGTTGATTAAAACATTTTTTAATAATAAAATATTCTTAATATTCAGAAAATGTTTATACCTGTTTTTGGTGCTTTTCTAAATACAGTTTAACATAAAATATAAAAATTAAAAAGCCCAAAACAAACTGTCACTTATTAGGGCTAATTAGTTCTCCTAATCCTTTCTTCCAGTATGTACCAGCCAAAGGTGAAAGTGTGATCGGTATTGTGACCGCAAAGTCTGGAGACATCTTCAAAGTGGATGTGGGAGGAAGTGAACAGGCATCTCTTTCATATCTGGCATTTGAGGGAGCAACCAAAAGGAACAGACCTAATGTGCAGGTATTTTCTCATATATTGCTTAACACCCTTATACCCCACTTGCATTATTATTTTCTTTACAAGCACTATTTATGTTGTATTATGAATGTGTACAATGAAATTGTGTGGTTTCGTTCTGCAGGTTGGAGATCTGGTGTATGGCCAGTTCACAATTGCAAACAAAGATATGGAACCCGAGCTGGTGTGTATAGACAGCTGTGGCAGGGCTAACGGGATGGGGGTCTTTGGAGCTGATGGGTTGCTCTTCAAAGTATCACTGGGACTAGTGCGCAGGTTTGTGATTTGTACATGTAATACAGCTTAGAAATCTATAGACTTAACTCTTTCCAAGTTGACTGATTTATTTCATGAAAGCGATTGTTCACCCAAAAATGAAAATTCTGTCATTAAGTAGTCATCCTCATGTTGATCCAAACCTGTAAGACCTTTGTTCATCTTCAGAACACAAATTAAGATATTTTAGATGAAATGCAAGAGCTTTCTGACCTGCATAGACAGCAATGCAACTGACACTTTCAAGGCCCAGAAAGGTAGTAAGGACATTACTAAAATAGTCCATGTGACATCAGTGGTTTAACCTTAAATTTATGAAGCTATGAGAATACTTTTTGTGCACAAAGAAAACAGAGATTACGACTTTATTTAACAATTTCTACTCTTCTGTCTGCGCCAATAACCTTGTGGTAAGTACGCCGACATATAGCGCACATGTACTCGCGGCGACCCGAGTTTGATTCCCGTCCCAAGGTCCTTTGCTGATCCCGCTCCCCTCTCTTTGCCCAGTACTCTCTTGTCACCCTCTACTGTCCTGTCCATTTAAGGCACAAAAGCCCAAAAATACAACTTAAAAAAGCAAAAACAAAAAACAATTTCCGTGTTAGTCGTAGTCATTCACAAGGCGCATACGTTGTGGTACTGTCATGAACGTGCATCAAACACTTACACAGAAGAGAAGAAATTGTTGAATAAAATCGTTATTTTTGTTTTCTTTGCATACAAAAAGTATTCTTATAGCTCCCTGACATAAAATCTGAATCACTGATGTCACATGGACTATTTTAATGATGTCCTGACTAACCTTCTAGGGCTTGAACGTGTCAGTTGCATTACTGTCTATGCAGGGTCAGAAAGCTCTCGATTTCATCAAAAATAAAATAATTTGCTCCAAAGATGAACAAAGGTCATACCGGTTTGAAACAACGTGAGGGTGAGTAATGACAGAATTTTCATTTTGGGTGAACTATCCCTTTAAGAATTGCAAATGTTTTGTGCATTTTTTGCAGGTTTTCTGAAATGTTGTTTAAATATGCAAATAATGTATTATGTAATTAAATATGCACTGATTTGCATACATTCCAAGAACAGAAATATATAAACATTAGATAAAGCCAGGTTCAATTTTTTGTTTCATCTCTTTTTATAACTACATGCATCAGAAAATACAAATACAAAAAAAAAAAACACATTTTATCATGTTTTACAAAAATTGAAAATTGCTAGTAATAAACTGTAAAATGTTTTGTATGTTAGTGATACTAAAGTGGAGATTTGTGAGGAAAAAAATCATTTTGAGAAAAATGCCTATAAAGAAGTGTATTATAATTGAAATCTACAGATGTAAACAGATAAAATGCGATAATCTTACATTAGTGTTATATTCCATGTCAACTGTGTAATTCCTGTAGCATGTATGTTTGCACTATGTCTGTACTTTCTTCTGCACTGGAAGCTCCTGTCGCCAACTCCACATAAATTCCTTTGTGTGTGTACTTGGTAATAAAGCTCTTTCTGACTTCTGACTTCTAAAGTAAACTGTGTGTTGTTCTTTCCATCAGACTTCTGGCTCCTCAGAGTGAAATAGTGAAGGACCTAGAGAAGATTTTTCCCTTTGAGCTGGTTGTTGGGATGAATGGCAGAGTGTGGGTGAAAGCAAAGACTGTTCAGCAGACACTGATAGTGACCAATCTTCTGGAGACATGTGAGAACATGACCTCACAACAGAGACAGACGCTATTCAAGAAAGTGGCAGAAGGCTCCCTCTAGAGGATATCTGAAATACCGCTTTTCCCACAATACAACTGGCGCCGGACATGCCGAAAGCACCCATCATCAGTTTTCAGATGTTCACACCCTGTGAGGAAAAAAAAAAAAAAAAGAGTAAAAAAAAAACCAGCTTACAATGGACATCACTTCCTTTGTATTTCCTGTTCTGGTGACAGAATAAGGAAGAGAAAGGTGAGGTCAGCATTTCTCTTTAAAGAAAGCAATACGTTTGCCTTTGTTTCTCAAAATACATTTTTGTATGAATAAAAATGAAATACTGATGAAACAGCAGTTGCAAACTGTATTTTAGTGATTTATAAAGTTGTAATAATTGCTTTAGGTTTGCTAGGTTGTTCTGGTCCAGAAGGGGGCACTTTTTCTCCAGTTTCGTTAGCCGGCTTGTGGTTTTAAACGTAGCTGCAGGAAATGACTTAAGATGTTTGGATAAGAGAACCCAATGACTGTAACCAGCGTCATTTTATATCCAGTTATTGAGAAACACTTATCCCTTTTTATAGACATGCTGAGCATTAATCATTGCTCTACAGCAAGCTTATGTCAACAATAATTAAATAATAAATGTGTATCTAGTTGTAAAGTTTTTTTTTTTGGCTTCAAAGTTAACAACACAAATATATAAAAGACACAAGTCCACAAAGCCTTGTACACTACCTGTTCTCTGCAACTACAGTTAAAAACGGTAATATTGTAAATTAGTGTTACAACGACAGTTTAATTTTCGGCATTACTCCATTCTTCAGTGTCGCATGACCCGTAAGAAATTATGCTGATTTGGTGCTCGCGTTTCTTATTATCAATGTGAAAACCGTTATGCTGCTTTTGTGGAAATATTTTAGTGGAAACCATGATACTTTTTCATTGTGCGATTTATCAAATAATCCGACATTCAGCATTTATTAAAATATCCACCTTATTTTTCTCGTAAGAGCGGGCGTGGCCATTTGCAAAATTTATTAGTCTGGCTTCCAGTGGTCTCATCCGCGCCCAGCTATTTTTAGCTGTACAAATGACCTTGTTTTGCTGCTTGATATTGCAGATAGGTGTGTCTTACCACATTATTTTAATATACATCCTATTTATGAACAGTGGTTTGTAGTGCAAACCGTTTTATCGTTCACTGCACGTTGTTCTAGTTATTTCCGGAAGTCTCATTTATAGAGGGTATGTATATGCCTTCACCGTCAGCTGGAGTGGCTGCGGTTCCGCCCACTGAGTGGCAAAAAGACTGAGTGGCAGCATTGGTTTCAATGTGAATGCTGCGACAGAACACACAAAACACCTCTGAAAGCAGAACGAGCTTTGCCATTGACTGTACAAATAGATTTGACAAGAAACCTGATGTATATTTTACAGACTGCTGAAAGCTACTGAAAAGAGAGGCAAATTAATCGCTGCAATTCAAATAAACTACATACGTTTTTCAGCTGGACGATATATATAACGATATTGATATAAGTGATCACCGGGGTTTAGAGCAACCTATTTACCACTGGATATTTGTTAAGTTGTTAGGAACATCGAATTCAGCAACCTTTAGTTTAAACTGATTATCGTTTTTTTACTCGCGTTTTCACATCTTCTCTATTAAATCCATTAACGCTGAAGGCTCTTTTGCCACTCAGTCCGGCTGAGCCAAGATATCATAGCTGTACATTTTTAAATAAATTTAGTGGCAGAGCTACAGCAAGTGATTTTTAGCGCTGGAAATTCGTTTGTCCTTTTTTGAAACTTCCGCGTCTTTATTGAGAGTGCAGGTCATGGTTGCTTAGCAACGGCAGACACCACGGGAGCGCAAGCTACAGAGCGCTTTGGAAATGAGGAAAAATCGGCGAGCCTAGCGTTTTCCACGCGTTTTTAGGCGCGATATGTGAACGGCCCCTAAGGCCCTTTCACACGGGACGCGGCAGTCGCGAGTGTCTAGTTCATTTTCAATGGGAGACATGCGGAAAGCAGCAAACTGCGGGCAGTTTCGCTGGCGGCGCGGAGGCGGAGCGCAAGCGGTGCTCCTGCATCCAAAATCCTGCCGCTTCCACGAGCACGGCGCTTCGCGGCAGTCGTCGCCAAAGATAAAACTATTTTATCTTCTTGTGAGCTGCAGTGGCAGCCGCGTCGGCTTTAACCAATCAGTGAACAGATTATTAACAACCAATCATAGAACATTTAACTGAACGGACATAGGGCCTATAACAGACAGTTGAAAATAAAGGAGAAGATTGTTTTTTATGCTTTTAAGGCAATTCTTCAAAAACAACTCCACATGCCAAACGGAAAATAAATAATAATGACATTAATTAATGACAGGATGTCACGAACACAAATTTCTGTTACGTTTTATTTAGTTTTTAGAAAATACAAATGTGATCTTGACAGTTGTAACTATGGCAACATCCGCCCCCAGACCGCGTCGCGAACACCGCCTCAACGGCACAAAACGCTTCCACTACAAGAGAAGGCGGCAGCCGCGCGGCAATTTCACCGCTCGCTGCGTCCCGTGTGAAAGGGCCTTAAGGTGGATAAAAGAAATAGAAAATATATAATAAAAATATTTAGCGAATATGCTGTATATAACGGACATGCAATACTGACATCCATTGAATTTTTGTCAACTGTCAGTATTTTGCCACAGAGCCGTTTAATAATATTGTTTATTTATCTGCGAGCACCCCCAACACTGCACGTTTTCTGTGTCTCCCTCATCTGTCACACCTGATTCAACTCATCAGCTCATTAGTAGAGACAACAAGACCTGAAATGGGTGTGTCAAATATGAGAGACCTACAACATGTGCAGTGTTGGGGGTTTATCGATAAATTTATCGATTTTCTTTTATGCCAAAAATCATTAGGATATTAATTAAAGATCATGTTCCATGAAGATATTTTGTACATTTTCTACCATAAATATATCAAAACTTATTTTTTGATTAGTAATATGCATTGCTTAGAACTTCATTTGGACAACTTAAAGGTGATTTTCTCAATATTTAGATTTTTTTGCACCCTCAGATTCCTATTCTAACAAACTATACATCAATAGAAAGCTTATTTATTCAGCTTTCAGATGATGTATCAACCTCAATTTCGGGAAAATTTACACTTATGACTGATTTTGTGGTCCAGGGTCACATATAGCTTGATTAGTCTGGCAGAACATAACTGATGAAGTGCCACATCCAGATGCAGTTTAATTCTGACCAAGTAAACATTGAGTTCCCATGGGCTTGTAAATGAAAGTGAAATTTGCATGAAGATGCTGATCAACATGGAAAGATGTGTCTGGGCACGTTTTCCCCATTGAATGTCTTATGTATGCAGATGAGTGTCCAAGGCAGAACCAGGGGCATGGAAGCTTTGAGTCACTGCAAGAACAATGAATTTGAGTTCCTATTCTACTAGAACTCCAAATCTGCCTCACATTAGACGTGCAGACCGCAAAGCCTGTAGCTATTTTTTCAATGGTAATTAAGGAGCTAAGCTATTAAAGTTGCAGAAGTATGATTTCTGCATGAACTGCTTTGTAAAAAAAAAAGTTCGAGCTGATTTGATGTGATGCATTTTTATGTCTTTATTGAAAGTGCAAAAAGTATGGGAATCCCTCAGCTAATGATTTCTCCAAAGAGTCTAATGAGACAGGATTGAAGGTGTTGGTCAGAGCCCCTGCCCTATAAAAACACTTACAAATGCTGAGTTTCTTATTCACAAGAAGCATGTCCTGATGTGAACCCCAAGCCTCAAACAAAAGAGATCTCGTAACTGCTCAAAATGAAGAATCATTGCATAAAGCTGGGAAGGATTATAAAAGTATTTCTGAAAGCTTTCTGTTCATCAGTCCTCTGTAAGACAAATATGTCTATAAATGGAGATAGCTCAGCACAGTTTCTACTCCCTAAGTGGGCGTCCTGCATGAGGACGGCAAGAGCATGGCACAAATGCTCAGTGACGTTAAAGACAGAAATACTCTGAAAACACAAACGTGAGTTTCTTTCTTCTGCTGAACACAAAAAAATATTAAGTACAGTATGTTATTAGTATAACATGAAAAGAAATATTGAAATAGTATTTTCTCTTCAAATGTACTCCAGTAATCTTGTAAAAAAAAAAAAGACTGTAACCATGTACTGCAACTTCCTGCATTTCTGGAGTTTTCAAAGGTCTTGCGAAGTTTTAAAATTAACCCTTTGGGAGAGGGGAGATTCCTGAAACTGTGAAAATTTGACACTTGTTTATTACTGACATAAAACACATCTTTTGTTTTTGTATTATTTAACCATACTACATTTGTCTACAGTTGCAACTTAAAAAGTAGATCTTATGTTGTGACCGATGTGGAAGTTCATGACAAATCCAGGGCTGTACTTTGTATGTTCTATATGTTACCAAAGACTATAGGGACTTTGATGCTACCGTGTTTTACATACAGGTTCTGCATCTCCTTTTTTCCACACTGTAAAGTGCCTGTTAAGTGGGTCCAGAATGAACCTGTTCAGACAAGCACTTGTAAATTCTTCCCACTTCATATGTTACAACACTATGACAGCCAGGTGTGACTGGTGGGCATTTCTCTCTTTTAAATCTAATGGGAGACTGTGGCATGAAATGACATTCAAACATATTCACTAAACAACCAAATGAAAAGGGGAGATTTGCATAATAGAAAGGAATGTGCTACAGAAATAATTGAAAACTCACTGATATGAAACTGATATTTCTTCATTATTCTAACCTGTGTAATTAAAAGCTAGGAAAGATTACTTTATAGACTATTACCTATCAACTAGTCAACTGTCTTACAAATAATGTAAAAATAAAATAATATAAATATAAAAAAACAACATATATTTTGATATTTTATGTTAAATACCTTTAAAAAGTGTTCTTTTAATCAGGGAAACCATCATTTCAATGAAACAGCTTGTAGCAATGAGATTCTGATTATTTAAAGGCGTCCTGATATGGATTTTTTTTTTTAATTATTATTTTAATATGTATCTTGTGGTTTAATTATGTTAATAATGGTTTGCAAATAAATAAATAAATATGTGGGGAAATTATTAATTTTAACCCTCATTCTGACTCTGTGTAAAACAAGATGTTTTAAGGGGCAGGTCCTTTAAGGCTTCCCAGTAATCAGCCACTGTTATGATTGACTAAGGTCATTGCATAGAAAGCTGTATCAACGCCCCCTCGCTATTGTGAGTGTTTTGACAACATGATAAAAAAAGGTCATTTCCAAACAAAGCATTATGAAATAATTTGCTTACCATTTGTGATGCAGCTGCAGTCAGATCTAGCATTGCTTCATCTTTCAACAAATGTTTCTTTGTAAACTCTCCATGACACTGTGCCTCGTTTACAAAACAACATGCTCTAAAGTCCTTCAGAACACAAATTCTATCGTGGTATACTCTTGTGAACGTGCATCAGAGACTGACACGGAAAAGAAAAATGTGTTGAATGAAGCCTTTATTTTGGTTTGTGCACAAGTGTTCTCGTAGCTTCATAAAATTTAGGTGGAACCACTGATGTCACATGGACTATTTTAACAATGTCCTTACTACCTTTCTGTGTCTTGAACGTGGTAGTTGCGTTACTGTCTATGCAGGGTCAGAAAGCTCTTGGATTTCATCAAAAATATTTTAATTTGTGTTCTGAAGATGAACAAAGGTTTTACAGGTTTGGAACAACATGAGGGTCAGTAATTAATGACAGAATTTTCATTTTTGGGTGAACTATCCCTTTAACTTTTTCATACTTGAAACTCATGGAAGAGACAATTTATATAATGATTCTTTGCTCTTATTTCGGATCACTGAATATTGCAGATAATTCCAGAGAATGAGTTAGATGTGTAGCATACACGTCAGCCTAGGTAAGAGACCGCAAACGCTCGCTCCTTCTCCATCTGCCACTCCGTCTGCCGCTCCTTTTGCGTCTGCATATTCCATGAATGTGCATTTAATGCTTCTCCCGGGCCTGAGCCCATGAGCAGCACTGAATCTTGGGCCGTGCATTCGGTGCCAACAAAAATAATCCCTGCCGAGGAAGGAGCATTAGCCAAACGCTCTCTCGCAAGTAGAGAAAACTCTGCTAAATCTTAAATAACAAACACAAGCGTGACACTGACGACCCTGTTGTCTGAATGGACACGATGGCTTTCGTGGCTCTCTGTGCAGAGTCAAATTCTGAGTACTGAGCTTTAGTACATCACAATCACAGTTCATCATCATTAGCTTGACATCAGTCATGATTTAATGACAGGAAACCTCCCTTTTCCCCTTAAAACTGCTTACAGTTCAATATATGCAAGAGTCAGCTGAACGTCCTCCCTCTGCTATGAAAAGCTGCCGTCATGCATTAGCTGGACTCTTGCCTGCACAAGCTGCAGCTGCCCGGCCTCAGTTGTGGTCAGTGGTCATATGCTTTCCAGAATCCTCTTCCTCATCTTTCTCAATGCGTTTTTTGTTCGCCGTCCTCTTCACCCTCCTCCTCCTCACCTTCCTGCTGGCCAGAGTCTTCTACGTTCATCTGTAAAGTTACCGAAAAGCACAAACAGATGTCCCTCAACAAATTGGATACATCTCTGCTTCCCATTAGCTCTTACAAGGTTGGCTGGATCAAAGTCGGTTTGGCGTCTGCATTTACTGTTCTGCCAAACACAGGAGGAGCGAATCTGAACACGGGGAATTGATGTGGATTGTGTGGCTCATACCAGTGATGACAAACCCTAGAATTTTCAGAATTATCTTTACATACTACAACCGGTGGTTATCTTGTTCTGAAAGTAGGATTTAGCTGCATAAATGGACGATACTAAAGTAAGTGAAAACATACCATAATTTCTCCCTCTATAAAAATACCACCTGGTAAGACATTTAAAAAAATTAAACGATTTAAAAGAATTAATATTCAGTTTTGTTAAGAATACAATACAATAGAACCAAATAGAATGTGATTTTGGGCTATATGCTTTCTCTAAACTTCTTCAGCTTACCGAGCTTGACTGACGTCAAGGAAATAAACGTAGTGTCTGGTGATGTTGTTGACAAGCTGTTTTATTGATGTCCTTATTGGGAGATACCATTACAGATGATATGTTTCAAGGGAGTACTGTAATATGGTTTATAATTAACTAGCAGTAAAAACAAGACATGATTATTTCACGCCTGCACCCTGCTGTCGTTAAAACTAACCACGATAAAATGGACATAATTTGAAAACTGTTAATTTGCTTTAGCAAACATTATAAAGAGCACAGTCCAAATTCTATGGAAGCATATGTGTAGCAAAATGTAATAGACCAATTATCTGTTTGTAAACATTCGGGATGCGCGCGCAGCATGGTTGCAGAAAACCCGGAGAGATCGCCTTTACAGCTAGAGAATTACTAAGATACAGCACAAAATACTTAGATTTAAAAAGAGTATAGATTATATTAATTAGATGTCATTTTAAAAATGTTATTCGGATATTACAACAGCTTGTCAGCCAGCCATAAGCAATGTTATTCAACGAAATTGACGTTAGATAAT
>JAHKKF010520380.1:3149-18147 GCA_019740295.1 Labeo calbasu | reverse complement strand
AATGCCAACTCCCTAACAACTTTCAAACGACTGCTGAAAACCCATCTCTTTCGACACTACTTAACATAAAAAAAAAAAAAAAAAAAACTCTACTCTTTACCCTTTCTAGCTTGTACTTATTTGAACAATGCCTGTTATATGGTAATTTGAGCACTTCGTAGGTCGTCTTACCCCAATATTAATAATACCGTTACATCCCTATTAAATACACCAAGTAGTCAGCAAATATTACTGGTGTCCTATGTAATGAGCCTTTACATTTTCAAAATCTACTTATCTATACATTACTTCTTATCACATGTTAACACACAACCAGAATAAATTTAAAAGGTAGGGACTGGTGCCAGTTATACCTGTAGGAAATCTCGAATGTGTGTGTTGGCTCGTTTAGAATTGGGTCCTGGCACCTCATAGAGAGGGCACTCCTGACCCACAACGATTATGTCCACAAGCTCTCGGATGAAGTAGCCTTGCCTTGTCCGGATAATCAAGAAATCAGTCTCAGGCATCTTATGTAGGTAGATGGGAGCTCTGAACAAGTTATTTTCAAAGGCCTGTGACGTACACAAAAGTACAACATAATTCATAAGGAATGACAATATAAAGACTTCAGTATGATATGAATAAGACAACAAGCACTGAAAGAAGTGTGTTTGTATGTTACCTGCAGTAGCTGTCCAGGGTGCAATGATCCCAGGAATGGTGAAGTGTGACAGTACACTGTCTCGCCGTACTTACAGTCAGGTGCTCCTGGGTCTTTACCTGGTTTCTACAGACAGAATCATGAATAATGCCATTATCAAAGGTGACCAGACTTGGACACCCAGATCCAGACCAAGACTTGAAATTATCGAGACTCAAATGAAAATGCAGATTAATGACTCCCAGAGCTAGATCAAGGCTCATTCATGTCACAAGTCTTCAAAGTATGCTCTATGTGCTATGACAAGTCAGCATTAAAACTCCCAGGGGTCTGTTTGACTTACTCTTTTGTAGTAGTTTTTGATTTTTGTCGCCATGCCAACTTGCATGAGAAGGGGAGGATATTCCTCACTATATTCAGCCAAAATCAGGTCTCCATCTTTGCCTGTTAGATCCTGAGCTGTGCGCATAAAAAACATGTCCCCTCCACCTGATGCCTGACGTTCCTGCTCTCGCATCTGAGAGATTTTAAAATATCACGAGAAATGAGAGACAATTATAAACTTCAACAGGTTAATATATGTTACACATAAGCAAACACTCACTGGTGCTCACAAAACACAAACTAATTCTCTGTGTCAGCCTACCTTTGCCTTCTTCTTGATGTGTTTGAGGAGAGGCTGGGCTGGGTGTGGGCCAGGCTGGGACAGTGCTCCAAATGAGTACTTCTTGAGGGAGGGACGATGGAACTGGCGAAGTTTCATAGGTCCCATGTGAGTGGGGAAGAACGGCTGCCTCAACTCAACAGCAGGAATGGAGTGCTGAGGAAAGATGTTGAAAAAAAAAAAAAAATTGAAAATAGGCAAAGCAAAATTAGGAAAGACATTCCACAATGAACTATGCAGGTCGCCTCGCAGGGATCAAAATTTCCAGATCAGACTTGAACTTGGGTTACATTCCTAGTGTGAATGTCCTACCTGGATAATGTTTCCTCCAAAGCTGCCCCTGAGCCCCTGCTGTTTGGGGTAGTAGAATTCATCGTTGGACAGATTCCAAGGATCTTTAATCTCTGGTTGAGACATATTCTAGACAAGAACAAGAAAGAGCCACACGTTATCCACTTTCTATACAACTGCTTTTTTTTTCCTTACTCCACATCTTTTTCTCTTCTTCTTACCTGTTGAGGTTCATCTTTGATGACACCAGTCTTTCCCAACAGAATGCGACTTTTTTTCAGTGCTGTCTCTTTTTTGTTTTCTTTGGATGGTGAATGAGAGGCTCTCTCCTCTTTTTCATCTGGGATCTCTGTAAACACATCAAAGGCAAATGTTAGGGTCCATGTATATTTGCATATTTTATAATTGAACATAACCTTTAACTAAATTATTGATTCTCAACCAGTGGGCCTCAAGATGACTTAAAGGAGTTTACTCAAAAATGGAAAGTCATCATTTACTCGCCCTCAAACTGTTCCAAACCTTTATAGGTTTCTTTATTCTAATGAGCACAAAAGAACATATTTTGAATTACTACAGAAGTCAATGGCTACTGTCAACCGTTTGGTTACCATTATTCTTAAATATCTTCTTTTGTGCTCAACAGAAGAAAAAAAACACTTACCCAGGTTTGGAAAAATTTAAGGTTGAGTAATGACAGTTTTCATTTTTGGGTGAACTGTTCCTTTAAACTTAAGACAAAACAAGTGTTAAAATAAACCAAAATAAATAAAAATTAAGACATTTCATATTTTGCTTTACCCTCTCAATTGTTTTTTTTTCTTTAAAGAATCAGCATTGCAATGGTCTTGGAAAACTTGGATATATAAGTTAGTCTAATTTGTAAGCCTGTGTGATTTTGCGAGTTAGTTTTTTACAAATATTCAATAAAATATGTGGAAGGAATTGTGTGTAAAAATATTTTTTAAAGTCTTTATCCATAATTCTTATCCAGCAAATCACCAAAAACTGAAAAAGTAATGGGGCAACAAATATGAAGACAAAAAGATTCAAAACCACTGCTGTATAGACAGAACTGAAAAAGGTATAAAATATTACATATAATACCGAGTATAATGTTTTCGTCATTGGGGTCAAGAGTAAGTACGGGAGGAGAAGGGAGGCAGTCCATGTTCTGGTCATCCCAGATTATGTTGTCTTCCCAACGTCCATAAACAAGCTCCTCGTTATCAATCGGGAATATGGAGAACCACGGGGTGTCGTCCTCATGAGAGACTGTAAGAAGATATAAATTCAGTTTATTCTATTCTGAGCCCTAAAGAGTGGATATTCTTCATATTACCCTGCCAAACTTTAAAAATGACCACAGAACAAACAGAGGATAGTACCTTGATGATCATGATTATGTTTGTCCCTCTTAGAGCCTGATATGGATGGAGTTTTGGTCATAGGAGGTGGGGTTGGGGGAACCAACTGAGAATTACTGCGACTTAGACCTGGAAAACACGCATATATTCATTTCACAGACCAGTCAGGGCTTGTCTATGAATATATGTGGTTTTTTATATGATGCACTGTCAGTGTAACATTCTCTGTTTGTTTGTTGCATTACAGATATGTTCTCTCACCCTGCTGAGCGTTGTAAGCATTAGCATTACGGGTCATGCTAGTAGGCAGCCACCCAGCCAGACTGGCGCGCTGAGTTTTAGTGCCCTTGTGTTTCACATCATCTCCGTTCCAGATGATGTCGTCCTCCCACTTTAGCTGGGTCACCATTAAAAACACCTCATCCTGCACTGGAGACTCCTCATCCTCCTGCTAACACACAGACAGAAGCACACATATTATTAATTTAGTTGTCTACAACTACTACAACTCATTGAATTTTCAGTTGCACTGTGAATGGAAAAATTATGCCAGAAGTTTCAATCCACTTTATTGCACAGAAGTAAGCTTTTTTTTTTTTTTTTGCAAATGTGCGAGACTTACAATTCATTAGCAGCTACAGGTAAACAACCAGAACAAAGTGTAAATTTGTGCTACAAACCAGTGTGTTTACAGGAAACCCCAAGACTTGAATGGCTTAATATAACATATATTGTCTTTTACTGAAATACATAGTAGAAAACCAATGAAAGATTTGCATTATTTTAAAAAATCCACATCGTTTTATATACATTTTGGACAATGGGGGGGGGCGCCATTATTTCAATTATGTAAAATTGTTGAACTCAGTGAACAACTGGCACTACCAACTGCTATTTTTACCACAACGCAACTCTGAATACGCAACTCAGAAAATAAAACACTGATACGATGTCATGTTGTATGGCTTTTGGTTGTAATTTTCAGTCAAAGAGCAACAAGAGAAGCATGTAATGTAATGAATATAATGAATGTAAATCTCATCTCTTTTAGTAGACCACAGCTACAGAAAGAGTTTACAAATGGCAGAGACAAGAAACCTAAATGCCATCCTGGCAGGGTGTAAACATGCCGACATTTGACTGATGTCCCAGCCATTGAAGGAATTTCTCAGTGTCGATTTTACTCAATGTCTGGGAGGCGTTTCGACTCCTAGAAGTCTCAATACCTAGGGTTTCCTTTTAAGATTATGGAAACAAATTAAAATGACAAGCTGACGAATACCATCTGTAATATCAAGCAGGTAAAATAACTAGAAGAGAATGAAACCTTTGCACATTTAAGTTACAAATGGCCTTATGTTAAAAAATAACGTTCTAATGACAAACAGACCTTAAAGGGTTACTCCAACCCAAAATGAAAATTGTGTCATTAATCGCTTACCCGCATGTCGTTCCAAACCAGTAAAAGCTTAATTCGTCTTCGGAACACAAGCTAAGATATTTTGGATGAAAACCGGGACGCTTTTAACTGTCCCATTGACGGCCAGGTAAATACCACTGTCAAGGCCCAGAATGGTATGAAAGACACTTCATAAAATTCAGATTGAACCACTGATGGCTGATGGACTATTTTTCATCAAAAGTATCTTAAATTGTGTTCCGAAGATGAACAAAGCTTTTATGGATTTGGAACGACATGGGGGTAAGCGATTAATGTCAATTCATTTTGGGGTGGACTAACCCTTTAACCAGTGTTATTTTCAGGACTATATTTACATATTATTAATATAACTAATAATATTTTGAACTAGCTTATATTTTTACATTTTCTGTTTTTATACAAATTTGAGCTTTTAGGGGTTTATGTCTATTTACCTTTCATTTCATTTCTTTTAGTTTATTTATTTTTTATTTGTTTCTAATTCTCTTTGAAAGAGTCATAAAAAAGTCATAAAAGTCATGAATACTTTTTTTTTTAACAGATGTAGTTTTACTCGCTAAAAAGAACACTGACCTCTTCATGTTCTTCTCTGGGTGGTTCCTGCTCACTGACTGGTTCAGCAGTTGGAGGGTTTGCAGTTTTAGCTGCTGTATCAGTACTTTCTTGCTTTTGGTCTTCTTTGAGTTTAAACCCATAATGAAAGCCACTGCCATCCTCTGCGACGCCAAGCATGTCGTACCACAGCTGTGCTGGACCATAACGCCACTCAGCCACCTTTGGCCTCACCTCAGACACCTTATCACCTTCACCAGACACTTGCAGGAACTTAGACTCCACTGGAGCCATCATGGTGATCTACAGAGAGAAAGACACATAAAAAACAGAGTGTATAGGCCTATTTTCTAAAGCAGCCAAGTGGACATGAAATAATGCACATGTCTGATTTACCTCATCATCAGATAGACACTGCTCCGGTGGTGGAGGTAGCGCATACTCATAGTCCCATCCAGACTTTTTCTTAGCCCCTGGCTCAGGTGGCTGTGATTCGTTGTCACCTGTTCCCATGTCTGACTGTGGCTCTCTCTGCTTCCGTTTCCGTTTCCTGCGAGCACTTCGCCATACAGATGGCATGTTCTTACCAGGACCAAACAACCGCAAGAACCGCAACACCTGGTAGATCCGAAACATTAACACTCACCATAAAACACTGCGAACAAACAAATAGTGGAATGCAAGCTTTAGATTATATTGTTTAACACTCACCCTTCCAGGTCTGAACTCAGGGAACAGCTCTGTGACTCCAGGCAGGGCTTTGGCAGCATCTTTCTGCATGATGCCTGCAAGAGGGAGGGTAAGACACCCTGACTGTCCTCCTGTCCCTGAACCCTGAGACGGTCGATCACTCTCACTCTCGCTGTCTGATGAGCTGCTGAAATCAACCTTATCGCCCACAGATGAAGGAGCGATAATTGAAGGTAGGATAATGCCATCACCCTCATCAGTCACTAAAAATGATAAAAAGAAATAAGAACAGCACACGCAAAATTCATGATTCCTCACTAATCACAAGTCTCATTTACCACTGCTGTTCTGAGTGGGAGTGTCTTCTTTCTTTGCAAGGGTTGGCTGACTAGGAGGAGGGGGAGGCGGCATGAGTTTGGCATCAACATCCTCACAATCAGCATCGTAATCTTCCTCTTCATCTGCACACCAAAATACACACACGTCAGCAACGAAGTCGTGCATATACATCAGTGTGTTCTGCATCAGTTGTGCCTGTGTGTACCTGTTCTCCGTGATGGCTGCAGGTTGCCCATGGCCTGTCTGTATTTGCGGGTTTCATCCTCTGCAACTTCACTGATATCAGAGTAATCAACTGCATCATCTGTGCTCCTTACCCATCCTACATTTACACACAAATAGCTCACAATGTTAGGTTATTTTATCACATCTCTCCTGTAAATGCACAAATCTGGCATATGGAGATAAGTTTTCAAATGACAGAAACACAGACAGACCCTCTGCATCAGTGTTGCTCTGGTCTTGCTCTTGCTCAGCTGTGTCCTCCTCACTGGCTGTGATCTCTGTAATAAGTGAACCCAAACCCAGAGAGCCCAGACCAGCCAGGTGCTTCTTTGACTCCTGATAGAGAGAAAGAGACAGTTGATAAACATATATGTGACTATGGACCACAAAACCAGTCATACGGGTCAGTTTGTGGAAATTGAGAATTGTATATCAGAATAGCCTAATTAAGCTGAATAAATAAGCTTTCCATTGATGTATGATTTGTTAGGATAGGACAATTTCTGGCCGAGACGCAACAATTTGAATATTTGGTCCACGAGGCGGGATTTAATCTCGGGACAGCTGAATCGCAACTGCGTCATATGTCGGTGCGCTGCCCACAAGGCTATCGGCTCTGGCGAGAAAATCTTCTTTAAAGTTGTCTAAATTAAGTTCTTAATGCATATTACTAATCAAAATGTAAGTTTTGATATATTTACGGTAGGAAATTGACAAAATATCTTCATAGAACATGATCTTACTTAATATCCTAATGATTTTGGGATAAAAGAAATCTATCATTTTGACCCATACTGTTGGTTATTGCTACAAATATGCCCGTGACTGGTTTTGTGGTCCAGGGTATAAAATATGAAGGTCATTATTCCTTTTTTGCTTCTCTCCACTAAGGGAATTCAGGGCAAGAACTCTGTGGTTTCACTGGAAGATTGAGTTAGGAAATTCTGGTTAAAAAAAATGTAATAAAATGTCAAAATGAAACCACAATCATTCACAATAATTAATAACATGCATTTAAAAATAGATATAGTGAATTTCCATTTCATTGCAATTGATTTCTGCATCAAGAGCAGGGATTTACTCTCTTACCATATCCAGCACACTGTCATCTTCCAGCTGTCCATTCTCATTGATGTTTCCAAACAGAAACCCTGTTAGGTGAAAGGGTCGGTCCTGGTCCTCATCGCTGTCTGAGTCTGACATTCTACACATACAAAAACAACCTATTTTTCATCAGCCCACATCTTCATGGATATAATAATTCTGGCACAGTTTTCTGTCACCTTTATTTGAACTCTCCCTTTGGGAGTCAAACCTGCAACCTTTCAGATTTAAGCTCTTTACCACAACACTTTCAGATGATTAAACCTAATACATAACAGTCTAGGTATAAAGCAAATTAATTTCTGAACAGTACATCACTGCTACACAGTTTATATTCTGGAGTAAACTTCATTTTTTGGTGACAACACGAGAAAATTAAGCTGTAGCAAAAGAGAAAAGGCGGTGTTTACATTTTTACTCTCTCACACGCTTCCCTCTCTGTTGCACTTTCGTTTTCTTTTACTTTTATGGACATTTTAAGACACTGTTATGAATTTAGCACTGTTTTCTTTGAGAGCACGTACCTGCTGCTCTGTTGCTGTTATCCGACTCGAAGGCCTCTGGATCCTCGGGCTCGAGTTAGAATCTGACCGAAGGAGAAACTCCCTGACCCCGGTCGATTAGCTGCTAGCAGATGGCAAAAAGAGAACGCGTGAAAGCATTTGTGCTAAACTTAGTAGCGTTCAAGAATATTACACGCAAGCTTAGTTTGTTTAATCTGTAGAAATAAATTATTTAGACTGCTTTTGTAATGAATGGGCTACTACTGCAGCATGCGCGGGCTGTAGCAGCTGTGTACGTCTCGTTTCTGTTTTGTTGTGTTCGGAACTGATCCCGTTTGTTTAGCTCCCCCTGCAGGTCTAAAGATGCAGCCACGTAAAGGAGAATTCTCCAAATAGGGGCTCTATGTTCAGTTTAATTTACAGTTCGCTCAGTTAACTCAATTAAAACTGAACAAAGGAAAAGCAAAACTCCGGGAGGTTTAAAAATAGACATTTTAAATGAAACAAAATATCATGGAATTACAGTTTTAAAGTTTTTCCCATAGTAGATATAGTTGGCTAGTTTTGGAAATACCATTGCAGAATGTTGGCTGTAAAAGTTCTTAAAAGAACCATTTCTTTCTTAGTGTGAAGAACATTTTGATAATTTTTTGTGGAATGAAAATGTTCCATAGATGGTAAAGGTTCGTTGTAGAATCAGTGATGCCAATAAAGAACCTTTATTTTTAAAAGTGTATGTAAGTCATACCACTCTTAAAAATAAAGGTGCTTCACGATGCCATAGAAGAACCTTTAATATCTGAAGAATCTTTCTGTTTCACAAAAGGTTCTTCGTGGCGAAAGAAGGTTCTTCAGATTATAAAAAGTAAGAAAGAGATGTTTCTTTAAAGAAACTTTGACTGAATGGTTCTTTGTGGGACCTAAAATAGTTCTTCTATGGCATCGCTGTGAAGAAGCTTTTAAAGCACCTTTATTTTTGAGTGTACAGGTTTAGAACGACATGATTGTGAGTACATGATAACAGAATATTCATTTTTTTAACCAACTATTCCTTATGTCACACAATTGTGTCAATGCAGATCGTGGCATTGGCTACCAGCGTTAAAGGCTATTGTTTCAAAAGTGAAGCAATAAACTGTACACACCAAGCTAACTACTAATTAACTACTTAACACACATTTGTCTGATATTTGAAATTTTGAATGTTTAATTTTACATTTATATGATCATAAGTCATTGATTAATAATCAAAATAGTAACATTCTTAATATTACATGTACAAGATTTTTATTTACGGTTTTACAACCTTCTACCTAGATGTCTTTAAAAGACATTATCCACAAATTCAGGATTTAATTCGTCATATATTACACATGTACCAACCAACCACGCTTTTTCTTTTAAATGAATAATGGTGGCAGATTACTTACATGAAAATATAAGTGGCTTCCATTTGTATTAATAAAAAATATAATCTCTAAAATATATCAGCGGTATAAATGGTTTGATACTAAAATGTTACATTACTCATAAACAAAAAATTAACTCTGTGCCAACCAGCCCCTACTTATTTGTAAAAAACATCCTGCCCTAAAACAAATGTTAAGCATTCAGACCTAAACATTAGATCATTACTCTAAGAACAATGCCTCAACACAAATCACACATTACACAGCTGACAGTTTTGTTTATCTGTAAAAGCATTGTAAAGAATGTCAGAGATGCAGCTGTTCTTCCTTTTTTTCTCCCACTTGTTCTTTCTCATTCCCTCTTTCTGTCTGTGTTTATACAGAGCATCATGAACAAATCTGAGGTCAAAGAACAGGAGCCAACCATTATGTTTTACTTTAAAACTGGTTTATTTTCTCATGCAAGTGGAGGTATATTTTTAAAATAATGACAGTTTCAAGAAATAAAAACAGCTTTAATGCTTAAAAAAAAAAAAAAAAAAAAAATCGAGCCAATTTTTGGTGTGTTATTGATGTCCTAAAAACAAAATGGTTGAGAAAACAGCTTTTGCCCAAAAAAATCAAAAAGAAAAAGAAAACAGATGATGTTTATCATATAAAAAGTAGACATTCAATATATAAAATGTAAATGAGGACCCAAATGAAGCCTTAACCTGAATGTTCTTAGTGTTTGTGCACATTAACTACAGTCTTGATGTTTCATTGTACAACGGAGATGAAAGACAGAGTGTTTATCTCCTCCATCAGTTCTTAATAGGGCACTTCATTGGAGTGGATCAACATTCACGGTAAAATACAAATAATACAAATATTAGTGGCACTTCAGTTTCAAAAACAGGGTTGTAAATTGTGAGGGTTCAGGCACAATGAGCCAAATACAAAGATCTTCATTTCTAAAACAGCACTATATCCCTTCATTTACAGCTCTTATAGAAGGCAAGAGAGCAACAACAGCTCTCTGTAAACTTTCAGCAGCCCTTTCCAGCAATAAATGTAAAACTGGCACCCAAAGTAGCACCCTAGATGAAATGAGCAGAGAGAAAGGAGTTTATGAGATGTCAGAGAAGGGGCCAAGCACTAAAGGCACGCTGGGATTCCACAGCACTTCCTGATTTAAAAGTCGATCAATCCTACAAAGGCAACAATACAGGGAAAATGGCATATTGTGGTAAGCGTAGGTCATCAAGCCTTAGGGTCTCACATTAAAATACCACGCACATCAGGTGGATAGTGTTAACAATGCGGTATGGGAAAGGCAGCACCTTTATAAGACATCCAGTCTGAATTTACACTTTGGTGCATGAAATATCCTCTGAGTGATTCCTAAAAATATGCTGGGGTTTTTAAGGCCTTATCGGGAGGCAGAAGTCATCGATGCCTGTAGTCTTTCAGACAAATCTACTTGGTCTTGGTCTGCCTGACTTTAGATTACAACACCGTATTTATGTCTTAGGTGATATGTACTTAAAGTTACACACAAATACACAAGCACACACAGTCTCAGTCTTCCTCATTAACAGTCTGTGCACCTATTGCTAACTGTAGTGTAGAGATACGAACAAAAAGTGGTAGCAACACACATTTGCAGAGACGATCACATGACTAACTTACATTCCACCCTTCATAAAATCTCTCTCACGCACACACCCTCACGTAGTTATAACAGCACACATTTCTTAGCGTGCTTTTTGGCATTAGGGTAGAGAACGGCCCTGACTGCTTCGTTAAAGACCTCTCTGACCCCCTCTTGCAGAAGGGCCGAGCACTCCAGATATCGCACCGCACCAATGCTACGGGCCAATGCGCTGCCCTGCTGCGGAGTGGTTGGACTCATCCCCTGCTCTTTCAGCTTCTCCAGGGTCTCCTTATCCCCCCGCAGGTCTCTCTTAGTGCCTACCAGCAACACAGGCACGCCGGGACAGTGGTGGCACACCTCCGGGTGCCACTTATGCCGGACGTTGGCGTGAGAGGAAGGGCTGGCCACAGAGAAACAGATGATGAAGACGTGCGTCTGCGGGTAGGAGAGGGTTCGCAGGCGGTCGTACTCCTCCTGACCGGCCGTGTCCCACAGGTTGAGGCTGACGGCACGGCCGTCCACACAGGTCTGAGTGCTGTAGTTGTCAAAAACCGTAGGAATGTACTCGTCTGGGAAGGCGTTAGTAGTGTAGGAGATCAACAGGCAGGTCTTTCCCACTGCACCATCGCCAACAACTACACACTTTATGGTCTGCATTTTGTTGCCTGGCACAGGGGTCCCTAAAAAAAGAGAAGAGATTGCATAACTCACTATACATGTACCAGACTTTTCAGACAACAGCCCAGACAGAAAAAACTAGCAGTAAAGACTACTATACAACAGTATAGTACATGTACACCTAATGCATGTTAGTTGTTTTTACATGAGAGACCTCCGTAAGTAACAAAGACCCAAAACAAAGTAGAAAATCTGGTTCAGCTAGTACGTTAGCAGCTGATCCGCTAACTAAAACAGGCAATTATGGGACTTAGTACGGCAACACCACATTGCCGTTGCAAAAAGTGCACTTTTTAAAGCAAAACTCACTGTGTTTGGATGGTCTGGAGAGCTGGATGAGTGTTTGCTTTGAGCTGCTCAAGTTTCCATCATCGCAGCGGCAAAGGCGCTTTGCTAACCGACTAGCGGATGAGCCTCACATTAATCAGTTATTAAACATAGATAAACAACTCCCGAAGGTCTTTAACTACGCGTAACAACCGTACAAAACTTGAACGCACGTACAAAGTCTCGAAATCCTTTCAAATGCACATCATATCAGGTATTTAAAACAAATTCTTCTATGGGATTCGCAGTCCTTTTCTCTCACTGGCTCATTCTTTAACTTACGGGTAACGGAGACGACATTGGGGAACACGCCCATGTCGCAAAGGCCTGTGGGAAACGCAGTATAGCTTGAGTAAGAACTACAAATGTTTTATTTACATTTATGTAGACATAAATGAATGTATTAACATTAATTATTAATATAATATTAACACATATGACTGATTTAGACTATTCATTTACTAAATATATTATCTTTTATATTGGTTTAGCATGAGAATGAGAATATATTCTATGTGTGTTTTTATGACATTTTCCACAAATGTATGTCATATATATATATATAGTAATAATTAAAAAAATTGTGAATTTCAGTCCTTTACGGCTCGCGCTTTCTCTTTACTGGTCACGGAGACGACGTTGTGGACCACGCAAAGGACTGTGGGAAATGTAGTTAAGGAGGAAAAACATTAAAAATTAAAGATGTATGCTTGGTCTTTCATGGCTTAGGCTGCAAATAAACTAAACCGCAATTTTAAGGAGTACTGCATAAAATATTACACCAAGAAAAACGTGTAATTTTACCAATTCACCACTATAAGGTTCAGTTCAGACAAACATCAGAGTTATGAATTTTCATCAAAGTATATTTCTTCGATAATTTTGTATTTTATATATATTTTAGATTGAAATAATGCGAGAATATTACAAGCATTTTTATTACTTAATAAAAAAATAAAATATAAATATCATATTTTGTATTTTGATGTATCATGTACAGTTGAAGTCAATTGTTTACATATACCTTGCAGAAACTGCAAGATGTTAATTTTACCAAAATAAGAGGGATCATACAAAATGCATGTTATTTTTTTATTTAGTACTGACTTGAATAAGATATTTCACATAAAAGACGTTTACATATAAGCCACAAGAGAAAATAATACTTGAATTTATAAAAATGACCATGTTCAAAAGTTTACATACACTTGATTCTTAATACTGTGTTGTTATCTGAATGATCCACAGCTGTTTTCTTTTTTTGTTTAATGATAGTTGTTCATGAGTCACTTGTTTGTCTTGAACAGTTAAACTTCAGCTGTCCCACAAATTCTTTGGTTTTTCAGCATTTTTGTGTATTTTCCAACAATGACTGTATGTTTTGAGATCCAACTTTTCACACTTAGGACAACTGAGGGACTCATATGCAACTAGTACGAAAATTCAAACACTCACTGATGTTCCAGAAGGAAACATAATGCATCAAGAGCCGGGGGGTGAAAACTTTTGAATTTGAGGATCACGGTAAATTTAACTTAGTTTATCTTCTGGGGAACATGTAAGTATCTTTTGTAGCTTCTGAAAGGCAGTACTGAATGAAAAAAAGAAGATATTTAGACAAAATAAGAAAAATATACACATCCTCATTCCATTTAAAAGTTTTCACCCCTGGCTCTTAATGCATTGTTTTTCCTTGAGCATAAGTGAGTGTTTAAACCTTCTGTAATAGTTTCATTTGAGTCCCTCAGTTGTCCTCATTGTGAAAAGATGGATTTCAAAACCATACAGTCATAGTTGGAAAGAGTTTAAATACACAAAAATGCTAAAAAACCAAAGAATTTGTATGACCTGAAGGACTTTTTTGAAGAACAGTGGGCAGTTTAACTTACTTTAACTGGACAAACCAGGGACTCATTAACAACTATCAACCACAACAACAACAACAAAATAAATAAATAAACAGCTGTGGCTCATTCAGGTAACAACACAGTATTAAGAATCAAGTGTATGTAAATTTTTGAACAGGGTCATTTTTATAAATTCAACTATTATTTTCTCTTGTGGACTATATGTAAATGTCTTTTATGTGAAATATCTTATTCAGGTCAGTACTAAATAAAAAAATAACAGGCATTTTCTATTATATATATTATTTTTGTATTATATATATACATTTTGTATTACTATATATAGTTTGGTAAAATAATTGACATTTTGCAGATTCTGCAAGGTGTATGTAAACTTTTGACTTCAACTGTAAGTGCTGTCATATAGGTGAGAAAATCTCTTTACCTCTCTCACCTATAAGCTGCTGTTCTGTGTTTCAGAATGTGGACTTTACCCTGTCCCATCCTTTTTTTGCTTTTCATCTCGCATCATGGACTATCAATATACAGTCATAAATTCCTACAGTCTACTTACAAACCAGTGTTTTGCTGTGCCACACAAAGTATTTTACTTAAACTATTTTAATTAAATGCTAAGCAGTTAAGCACGTTATCTTTGTTTTATTATTATTAATTTTTAATTCATTTATTTTTTTTAAATAAAGTTGTTGATCTGTAATGTCTGGAAGACTATGTCTGTCATAGGCATGTAAATAATATTTCTAATATCGCTTCTCCAGAGTAAACTGAAGAAGACGGTCACGTGTCATATACGTATGAATATACACGGCGTGGCTACAAACGACTATGATTAAAAATGACTAAAACATCAGCAATGTTTAATTTACTTGTGCGAACTGGTGCGACTTCCATTGTAATCAACTGTCACAAGCAGTGCTGTCAGCCGCGTGGGGGCGACAAATCACAGTGTCTTATCAGTCTAACTTCACTATCGACCAAAGTAGACTGATAAAAACTTCCCGTAGAATAATGGCGACTTGGGCCAGGTTAGGCGTTAGTTTGCGGAATACAATCAGACGTTTCTGGCCTCTCAGAAATACAGGGTATGGTCGTGCTGTTGGAGCGGGTCTTCTGGGCTCTGTTGTAGCAAGCGGATTTATTCACTATAAAAATGAACCGCGCTGGAGACTTTGGCCACACGTCGTGTACGCGGAGGACGCTAAGGTAAACAAACTTTTCTAATCAGAGAAAACTTTTCAAATGACGTCTCAACTACTTCCAA
>JAHKKF010520379.1:0-11479 GCA_019740295.1 Labeo calbasu | reverse complement strand
TAATGAGTGGGAATGATTTTAATAAAAAAATCATGATTGCATGCTTATGCGCGAGATACTTACCTTCACCACCATGTGAATGTCCATGTCCTCCATGTTGAAAAACAAATATTCCTACAAGATTGACCAGCAGCCCTGCTATAGACACCGGGAGCAAACGTTCATGGTGCACATCAGGGGGTTCCAGCGCCCTCTGGTGACAAGACAAGATGCCATCATTCAACAAAAAGATAGGAGTGAATTATTATGTCACTTAGCAAGTAAATCAACTGTAATCTTACACTAGTACATACCTCAACACCTTCTGAGAAGATAAAGAAGGCAGTAAAGATGAGAAAAAGGCCATTCACGAATCCAGCAAGCACTTCTGCTCTCACATACCTACAAAAAAAAAAAAAAAAAAAAATCAGATGGCATTGCAAAACAACCTAAGATGAAACCAAAGACACGCAGTTTCCTGTTAACAGCACTCATGCAGAAGTGAATGCACAATTTTAGGAAACTTGTGTCATTGGTATTCTAACCACAATAGCTGTTTTTAAACTGTAATGTTCTCTCACCCATATGAGAAGGAGTCATTGGACCTCCACCGTGAAATGACCGACGCTGCGAGGCCTGCCAGGAGAGCGGTGCAGTCAAAGAACATGTGAAAGGAATCCGATATCAAACCTAAACTGAGAATCAAACCAACACAAAAGGGAAGTGTTAAATTATCATGAAATCTGAGAAATACATCGCACCTCATATCGAGGTCAGAGGCACATTGTGTAGGGCCTTTTGTGAGACATTAGCCACTCTTTCATTCCGAGACAAAAATAAAACAGTCCAAAAGGTCCAGTCATGCTGACAGAGATTTGGTTGTCAACTTTGTTTCAAACCACGTAAAATAACATAAACAATTAATAATAAATTAAAAAACAAGAAAATAATAACTACATTTTTAACATTTTAATATGCGTTATCATATTTAATAACAGATTTAAACATATTTTATATATATGATGTATTACATAAATATATTGTACACACACATATATATAAAAAAATAATGAAAACAAATACTAAAAAATCATTATTATTAAAAAACTAATAATAATAATAACAATAATAATAATCCAAGCGTCGCTTCGCTGTCTACAGTCCCATTCAGGGGATTGTGTCATTTGCATAATATTATCAAATGACAAAGTGTATTAAACAAATTGTTATAATAAACAACAACAAGAATAATAAATTAACAATAATAATAATAATAATAATAATAAAAATCAAGGTTGGATTGTGCAATTTGCACAATATTATCAACTGCATTATATTATCATTGTTTTTAAGTATTATAAACAACAACAACAACAATAAATAAATAAATAAACAAGTATACTACTATACATTACTATTATATTATTACTGCTGGTACTATTGATTTAATAATAAATACAAATTATATTATTATTACTACTACTACTACTGGTACTATTATTGATATTATTGATTTAATAATAATTTAAACAGTATATTAATATTATTATTACTACTGGTACTATTATTTAACAAATAAATAAATAAATAAATACTACTATATACTACTATTGTATTATTACTAATGGTACAATCATTGATTTAATAAATAATAATTATTAAATCCATTATNTAAACAAGTATACTACTATACATTACTATTATATTATTACTGCTGGTACTATTGATTTAATAATAAATACAAATTATATTATTATTACTACTACTACTGGTACTATTATTGATATTATTGATTTAATAATAATTTAAACAGTATATTAATATTATTATTACTACTGGTACTATTATTTAACAAATAAATAAATAAATAAATAAATACTACTATATACTACTATTGTATTATTACTAATGGTACAATCATTGATTTAATAAATAATAATTATTAAATCCATTATACCAGTAACAGTAAAAATAAATAATGTACTTTATTATATTATTACTAGTGGTGCTATTATTGATTTAATAATAATAATAATAATTATTATTATTATTATTATTATTATTATCATCATCATCAATATTATAATTATTATTATTATTATTGAATCCATAATACAAGTACCAGAATCAAACAAACAAACAATAAATAAATAAAATTGTTTACTATTATATTATTACTACTGGTACTATTACTAATTCAATAAAAATAAATAAATACATAAATAAAAAAATAAATAAATACGTAAATAAAAATAACGATGTATACTACACATTAGTATTATATTATCATCACTGGTACTATTATTGATCTAGTAAAAATTAATAAATAAAATTATTTCTACTTTACTATTATTGAATGAATAATAATAATAACAATAATAAAGCTTTACTGTCTGCACTCCCATTTTCCATTCATGGGATTGTGTCATGTTTTGCACAATTTTATCAAATGATTTGCATAATATTACCAAATGAAAAACAGGCATGAAATAAATTATACAACAACAAAAAATACAAAATAAAATTCTGGGATTGCATCACTTGCAAAATGCTGAAATGCTCAACTTTGTTGCAAGCGTAACATCACAATGTCACCTAAAATCACATCAACTAAAAATACATAACTTCTGGTCACTGAGTCACTGCAAACTACTGTCAGTGCATGTGGCCTTTTAAAAAACATCAGATATGAACATAAACAAAAGAAATCTATTCATTAAGCCTAACCCAACAAAATTACAGCCTCGGTGAAAGTCTAAACACGACATACAAATGAGCACGCAATGGCATACAAATGGTTAATGCTACTTCCTTATATCAGTCAGATTTTCTCCACAATGGTTACATATAAAACATAACAGGCGTTTTTCAAAACCAAGTAAGATTTGCTTATCCAAACAGCATTTTTAGGCATCGGAGGCGTGTTTGACCATTCACACACACCTACAATCTCAAATATGCTGTGTAGACGGGCACCTCAACAGGTTTTGTGACACATCCTGTATTTGCTGAACTTTGATCAGCCCTCAATCTCAACTTCAAGGACGACTACGATAACAGAACAAGTCAGAAACTCTAATCAAATCACTGCTAACAGAGGTTAAGGCCCAAAACAAAAGCACACTAGCTCATCCCACATTTAGACCTACGTGGCATATTCTTGTGTTTGGCCCCCTACTGTTACCTGTTACTCCATATGCCGTACAGCAGCTCCACGAACGCGAACGACAGGTTCAGACACAGGAAGAAAAACAGATTGCGAGAGGTTTTATCGGCAAGAATGGATCTGGGGAAGGACACAAACACAAAAGGAAAAAGTGGTTTAGGACTGATTCATTTATAAAGTGGCCTGACCAGACAGACTGGCTGTAGGAACCCACAGCTAGGCAAATACACTACTGTAGTTTATTAAAATAAAATGGTTTAGAAAAATGACATGTGGTCGAAATAACCTCTTGATAGACGTATTTTATTGCGGGATATATCTGAACACAATTTATGACGTGAAATGAAAGATATTGCTGAATGTGTCAAATGTTTACTTCGTCGTGCTAACATCTGTCTGCCTAAAAAAATGACTTGAAAATGTCCGCTTCTGTGTTGTATCTATTACGTTAACTTTTAATCTCATAATTATTGTCTTTGAAAAAAAAATTAAAAGGTTAAGTAGTGTTTTAAAGACTCGTGTTTAATTTCTAATAAAGTCGAGCGAGCTAACTAGCATGCTAGCTGTCTTAGCCCCACGGAGCCGACAGCTGTGAGTGAAACTTAATGAAATTTTTCGCATTTTGCTGTCTTTACCTGAACCAGCCCGATATCTTGACGAACAGGTTGAATTTGGCAGGCTTGTACTCGTCATCTTTGATGGATAGCGGGAGCATTTTTCAGCTAAGCGTCTCCGGTAGCCGTTGAGCAGCACTGCGGCTTCAGGAGCGTCTGGACGCAACACAGTGATGAGTCCTAACGTCGACGTCGCCTGCGTCATGTCACTGACCCGTGTAGTAGGATTAAACAAAACCAATAGAAATGTCATTCATTCATTCATTCATGTTAGAAATATTCTGTTTTATTTATAAGTCAGTTCATTCATTCATTCATTCATTCATTCATTCATTCGTTCATACATGCTAGAAATTCATGCTAGGTTAAATTCTTGGACGAAAATATTCCTCTTAAATTATTCTTTCATGCAGTTTTCATACAACTTTTTAAATTTATCCAATGTTTTTAACCATTTGTTAACCATTTATTTATTATATGTTTGATTGATTGATTGATGGAATACATAAATTAATTAACATTTAACACAAAAAAATAAAATATATTAATGTTTTATATATTTTATAAGAGTAATTGTGTAGCTGTAGGCATTCATACATTATTATTTTATTACTAAATAAAAAAAGGCTTAAGCTGAATGTTTCTAATAATTTTATAAATGTTTATAATTTTTTCTATAAAAATATATAATTACAGAATTCAGAAACTATTTTGTATTATTCAATAAGTCTGAGTATTTCTAATAAAATATTTTTTATGATTATTAGAAATATCCTTCAATAATGTGATAAATTATTTTTTTATGCAATTTTCACAAACAGCTGCAAAATAATTTATTTAATGTCTTTATTTGTTGTTATTGTTGTTTTTATTATTATTGTTATTATTATTATGCATTAATGCCATACGTTAATTAACATTTAAAATAAAAATAAAATAAATGAACGTTTTATATATTTTCTAAGAATAATTATATGGCTGTATACATTCATGAATTTTTTACTAAAGAAAAAAATAATTACTAAATAAGTAAAGCTGAATTTGTCTAATATATTTATTGTATAAATGTAATTTATATAATTGTAACTATTTGCTAACCATTTAACCAATGATTTTATTATTATTATTATTATTATTATTATTATTATTATTATTATTATTATTATTATTATTAATTATTATTATTATTATTATTATACATTAATGCAATACATAAATTAAATAACATTTCAAATAAAAATAAATTAATGTTTTATATATTTTATATGAATAACTATGTGGCTATAGGCATTTATAAATTATTATTTTATTACTAAATAAGTAAAGCTGAATTTGTCTAATAATTTCATTGTATAAATGTTATTTTTATCTATAAAAAAATAATTATAGAGTTACTGAATTCAGAAACTATTTTGTATTATTCAAGGAGTCTGAGTATTTCTAATATTTTTTTTTTATTTATGATTATTAGAAATTTTCTTCAATAACATAATAAATTATTCTTTCATGCAATTTTCATAAACAGGTGCAAAATAATTTATTTAATGTCTTTTTTTGTTCGTTTGGATTACTTTTTAAATCTATCGAACAATTTCAACCATTTGCTAACCATTTAACCAACAATTTATTATTATTATTATTATTATTTTGCATTAATGCAATACACCAATTAATATTTAAAATAAAAATAAAATAAATTAATGTTTTATATATTTTATAAAAATAATTATATGGTTGTAGGCATTCATAAATTATTATTTTATTACTACAAATATTTTTTTTGCATTAATGTCATTAGATTAAACTAACTAATATTTCAAGAACTGTTATATTAATGTTCCACAGTCAAGAGTATTTTAATTAATTCATTTTTTAATATTTTGAAATATCTTGTCGTTTCAACACAAAAGGCAGACGTTTTCTAAGATTTAATAAATATGAAATATTTTTGAACTAATACTGTTTTTCATCTCACACTGCATGTGAATTTATTGATCTGATATAATAGATTTTAAAAATAAGTTGGCAATTTCTGAAATGTCATATAGGCATCCTTTTTTTTTACAGCACAACACCAGCAGATGTCACTCTTATCTCAGGTAGGTCCATTAAAGTTACGTACACGACTGTAGAGCAAACTTTGTAGAAAGATTTGTTCTCTTAAACTGAGTTTATAACAAATTTTTGGTTAAGACTCTAGGTCATTATAACATAAAAATAACTTACTTTTCAAAAAAACGCAGGCGTATAAAATTTAAAACGAATAATAATAAAGAGAAATTACGATCTATGACTGTTGTTACAGGAAATACTTCAAGTTAAATAAAACATGATATACATTACTGTACAAAGTGAGGTATATCTCATCATTAAGTTAAAACCTTAGTCTTTTTGTTGGTCTCTAAACTAAATAACGAAGAAATTAATTTATAAATCTAAATAAATTATACATATAACGTACAAATTAAATGAATAAACTACATGAGTAAATAATAAAGTACTGAAGTAGAATAAAGGACTCAAGTGCAATGAATAGCTAGTAAAACACAAGTTTTAACGCCCAAAGATTAACAGAAACTAAATGCTAAACTGTGCAAGACCTGCATTTCAAATACTTCAAAACAACACTTCAATGCTCCCTCAATACTAGGGGAAAAAAGGGTGTTCCCATGGTAACTGCTTCAGCAGACAGGAATGGGAACTCAAGCACAGTCTGTGTAACACGATCGCCAGACGCTCACAATATGCTTTCCCTGATATACAGAAATGTGAAATGACACTTCGGTTATATAACGCTGATCATAAACTAATCTGAAAAATGCTGGTTTCTTGTAGAGGGTAGCTGCTCGATAACCCCATTCGGATCCATTGATTCCAGTGCAGCTGAAATGCAGGTTTTTGATCAACATTATGCATGCGCTGATGCATATTAAAATTGATTCGAACAATCGGATCCTTATGTTGAATCGCAGTTTGACACGCATGAGCATCTTAAAGGGCATGGGAGAGGCTTCAAAGTGAGATTGTATTCTCAAAGACATCACACATCTCATTCATTAATCTCATTAATATGCATGAGGAGACCCATCGCGGGCTTTTGTTAGTCTGGAAATATTATCAAACTTGAGGCGCTTTCTATTAATAACCTCTCAGAAGCGCTGCAGAACGTCAGTTTGCTGTTTAACGAATGGTTAATGTGAGGATTAGACTTGTGCAACATCTAATATAGACTACAGTGTTCAAAAACAAGGAAAATATTGCTCCTGTGGGACATGGTGGGGTTTTATGGTTTTGAATTCAACAAGTTGTTCTTTCCGAGGAAATACATGTGGGGTACAAAACAAAGAAGGGATACAACATTTTTAAATTGTATTGGATGTCTTCTCACAGTCAAGGCCCGTTCACACCAAGAATTTAAGCTGCTGTAGTGCCCACACCAACGAACGACATTTTGTTTAGGCTATGGGCCTTTTTTCACAAGCATGTGATGAAGCGTTTTAACGGTCATCATCAATATAAATCCTTTAAACTTTTTTATATTTTGATTTTTAAAAATATGTATGTGCATTTATAACACTATATTTTGTATTATACCACCTTTTCTTCAAGTTACCAAAAAACTAGTTAACGCTATGCGAAGGTGTTTCTAATGCCGAGTCTATGGGAGGGACGGTAAATTTTACATTGTTCTCTCTTCTGACTGCCGATATCAGTCTAGCTCAAATTTTTTCCTTCGAATGAAAGTCGTGAAAACACTACCGTGTAGTTTTTCTTTTGTTATTTGAGCAAATGGGAATGCAAAAAATATATTTGTGGTACTATCCCATTCACTGCTATGACGACTTCCGCTATGACAAACCCGGAAATGTGAGAAAGGTCCATTAAAAGAAAGACGTTTGCCGCTTTAAATGCTGGAGCGTTTCAGAGTCAGGTGGATTCAGGTGGTTCATCACGTGGAAAAAACGTTCCGTAAATAATTCCAACAATATTTTTCTTTTTGTCATTATCATTAGTTGTGGTGTAGATGCGCTATTCAGTACGGACTAAAATATAACATAGAAGGAAAAAATAGCTTTCAAAGCTTCTGAAAAAAAAAAATTGAGTTCCCCAAGATGATGTTGTGTTTCCTTGAGAACACTGAGGACTTTACGTGTGAATGTTAGCCTAAGTTTTTCATGGGAACACAAAAGATTTTTCAATGAACGCAAGTTTCTTCATATAATGCAAATGTTTTGCGAACAAACGCAATGTTTCTCTGGAAAATGACGAAAGTTTTGAAAATGTATATAAAGTGTCTCAAAAAACTTTTTGCGATTAATCACTTAGTTTCGGTGGAACGCAAAATCCTTTGCGAGCAAACACAAAGTTTCCTGGAAAGACACCAAGGTTTTGCGAGCAAACACTAAATTTCTTGAGGGATTACGAAAGCTTTGCGAGTGAACGCAAAGTTTCTCTGAGTAACAAAAGTTTAGTGAGCGAACAATGTTTCTCAAGAAAACGCATATGTTTTGAACGCTAAATTTCTCAGAGGAATGCGAGCGAACACAATGTTTCTCTGGGGAATTAGATTTTAGTGAGCAAGCAACCCAGTAAGCACTCAACATCATAAGAATTTGACATTTGGTTAGATTTTGGTTGAGACATCATGTGACCAAAATTCAATGTCAATTCAAAATCTAACATCAACGTTAATTTGATGTCCAATACCGAATTCAGCTGATGTTATTATTTTGTTGTAATTAGGTTGTGTAACCAAAATCCAACGTTAAGTCAATGTCAAATTGACGTCAAATACTGACGTCAACCCGATTTTCATTCTCAACTAAAATGCAACGTCTTTTCGACATCTGATCCAACGTCAACCTGAGGTTATATTGACGTCCGGTGCCTGCTGGGAATGTTTCTCAGGAAAACGCAAATGTTTTGTGAAGGAATGCAACATTTCTTGATAAATCACAAAGCTTTCGAGAGAGAACACAAAGTTTTTTGGGAAAACGCAAAGGTTTTGCAAGCGAATATAAAATTTTTTGGAGGAATGCTGAAGCTTCACAAGCGAACGCAAAGTTTCTCTGAGGTTCAGTGAGCAAACAAACGTTTTGCGATAAAACCAAAGTTTCTCTGGAAAACGTAAAGGCATTACGAGCAAATGCAAGGTTTTTCTGGAAAACACAAAGGTTTTGAATAGTGAAAGCAACATTCTCAAGGAAAATGCAAAGGTTTTGCGCGCAAACGCTAAATTTCTAGGGGGAATGCAAAAGTTTTGCAAGCGAACTCCAAGTTTCTCTGGGGAACAAAGGTTTAATAAGCCGACACAATGTTTCTCAGGAAAACGCAAATGTTTTGCGAAGAAATACAACAATTTTTAATAAAAGTTTCTTGGGAACATGCAGAGGTTTTTTGACTGAAATCTAAGTTTCTTGGGAAAATGCAAAGGTTTTGTGGGCGAATACTACATTTCTTGGGTGAACACCAAAGTTTTGTGGGCAAACGCAATGTATCTCCGGGAAACAAAAGTTTAGTGAGCAAACAAATGTTTCTCAAGAAAACACAAATGTTTTGCGAAGGAATGCAACATTTTTCGATAAAACTAAAAGTTTCTCTGGAAAATGCAAAGATTTTAAATGGTGAAAGCAACATTCTTGGGAAAATGCAAAGGTTTCGAGAGAGAACACAAAGTTTCTAGGGAACATAATGAGATTTTTGGACTGAAATCTAAATTTCTTGGGAGAATGCAAAGGTTTAGTGAGTTTTGCAGTAAAATAGGTTTTGTGAGCCGAACGCTATTTTTCTCTGAAAATCATAGATATATTGCGAGCATACTCAAAGTTTTGCAGAGACTGAAAACCCACATTTGAAAACACAAATGTTTTGCGAAGAAATGCACCATTTTGCAATAACATTGAAATTTTGTGATTCAAACGCTCAGTTTCTCTGGAAAACGCAAAATGTATTGCAAGCAAACACAAACTTTCTCTGGAAAATGCAAAGATTTTAAATGGTGAAAGCAACATTCTTGGGAAAATGCAAAGGTTTCGAAAGTGATCACAAAGTTTCTTGGGAAAACGCAAAGGTTTGGTGAAAAAACTTTTGTGAAGGAATGCAATATTTTTTTGGTGAAAAAAATTTATCTGGTGAAAGCAACATTCTTAGGAAAATGCAGAGGTTTTTTGTTGTGGGGGAGGCGCAAAGGTTTTCCAAGCAAGTGCAAAATTTCTCAGAAACTCCTGGCTGGAATGCAAAACATTTGTAAGAGAATGCACTGAAAAACACTGAAATATATTTCCCTCCAATCTGATATTTTATCCGTCACTATTTCCCTTTAGGGAGTTATTTTTATTAAAACTTCATGGTTATAGTTAGCACTTGGTGTGAACGACCCTTTAGAAGTGTCTACAAAGCCATAACAGGACTTTGTAGTCCGACCAAGTTTCAACAAAATTAAGGGGTCATGATCTCATATTACAACGGCTTATTTCCATAAGAAAATGAATCCAAGCTAAGAACACAAACGTGTGTATGTTGTGAAAGGACTGGAGATGGTTTTTCACAGTGTTCGTAGTTTGGACTGGACAGATACAGCATTAGATATTAAACGTTGGAGGCCTCTATTTGGCTACATTAACTGTAAATTAAACAGGAGGAAGGTACGAATGTTTGTTCTGGTCGGCTTGTATCTGATAAAAAGAGAGAAAGAGAAAGTCAGTGAGGCGCTAAAACTTAGTGGGAGATGTTTTTGAATAACATTCTTATCTTAAGGGTACAGTTCAAGTGAACAGGGTATTTTGCATGTAGCAATTAAACATTTTAAGTGTCATTTAAAGGTATTTAAACCTTAGTTTTAATTCACATGTTCTAGTGTTTCCTATTCAGTTGCTAGGGTAAGGAAGAAGGTTGGTTCATCGTCCACTAGGCGAATAAGTCAAAAGTCCAACTGGTTAGAAAAAATAATTTCTTCTCCAAAAGCATATTTGAGATATTAATGTGTGTACCACAAACATTACGGTAAAATATAAGCAAAAATAATAGCAATCATCACTAATGATGATGAATCTCAGTGCAGTTTTCTAAATGCTCTGGTTAATCGGAATAAACAGGGTCAATAAGTACTTTAAGACCACTTAGAAAGTCTTCAAAACTATTTTCCTCACAGGCAGCTCTTCAGGTCATAGCGTCACAGTGTCTGAACAACTGAAGCACAGTTTGTACTGTAGTTGGCAGAGCATGTGCTGAGCTTGCACGTCAAGCGTCCCGCCAAACATGTCTTAATAATGACTGTCTTCAAGATGTGCACCGTATACTAAGGAAGGTCAAACAGCCTTATTGTGGGTCAACCTGTGTTCCGGAGTACATGCTGATAGAGTATACAAACCTCTGCTTCCTGTGGAACGGCATAAGGTTTATGCCATGTTATGTCACGAATGCATTATGCATCGTATCCTCACAAATTTGAAGAAAAGCCAATGCCAACAGAAAGATTTACATTTGACATTTTCATTGTGCTAAGGTGGAAAACACACATGTTCCACATGAATGGGGCCAGAGCTCAGAGAGGGCACTGGATATTCAAGGTCATTTTGAATTAAAAATAGACCACTCTTGTAAATATGTAGGCATGCATGCTTATCTATGTAGGCTAGACTGATGTGGGCATGAGTATTACATTACATGAACTATGGTGAGGTTTGTATTGTTGAAGCAAGGCAAAAATCACTATTACTAT
>JAHKKF010520375.1:0-13325 GCA_019740295.1 Labeo calbasu | reverse complement strand
ATTTTCAAATATGAATAAGCTGTGAAGCAGTACTCTTCAAGTATTTAAAAAAATAACAATAAAAGATTATGCCATATTGATTAATAAGCTTTTCATTTGCAGAATTTCATTTAAAATGCATTAATCTTCATTACGACTGTATGACAGTTGTCACCTTGACTTACTTACTTACTTACTTAAAATTATAATTAATTGTACATTTATAATAATTATATACATAGAGTATAATTATAAGTATAATTAAAATAAATTGCATTTGAATTAAATAAAAAATAAAAATAAAGTTAAAAATAAAATAATTAAAAAATAAATAAAACCATGCTCATTATAGTACCTGTGATTTCTAAACATTATATAATTAATTAATTAATAGATTATTAAATCAAAAATGATATTCACATCATTTAACCCTCAGTTAAGGGCATATTTATTCTTCAACTATCCCATGAAGATCACTTTATCTGCACCACGTCTCTATTGCTGTCTTTTTCTTTTTTTTCCCCAGTCTTCATCTCTGTCTTTTTCATTTTATTTAGACAGGTCCGGTACAAGCTACTAATTGTCATGCCAATGTTTTTACAGCTGATAGAGGGAGAAAGAGAATTCCAGTAGATAGAAAACTACTCGCTCTGTGAGTCAACATGGCACAATGACAAAGAGAAACAGAGGCTCAGATCATTATGGTTTAAATGGTTGTACTGGACGTTTGCCAGTTGCTTTCAGTCTCCAAACAGACTTGTGGTCTCCATACACACACACACACACACACACACTTAACAGGAGGATATATTTAGTTCTCCGGGCAGAGTTGTTATGATCCAAGTCATTCATGACAACTGCATAATTTATTTTTTCATTAAATACAAAATCAAACTGATATGTGATTATCAGTATTAAACTTTGGCATGTAACATCGCTGCAAACACACAGAGACTGACTTACATTGACCAGAAGAGACTTAACAGAGGCCTGGACTTTTTTTGTCTAAATGGTTCCATAAAGAACCTTTAATATCTGAAGAACCTTTCTGTTTCACAAAAGGTTCTTTGTGGCGAAAGAAGGTTCTTCAGATTATAAAAAGGTAAGAAAGAGATGGTTCTTTAAAGAACCTTTGACCGAATGGTTCTTTGTGGAACCAAAAATGGTTCTTTTAAAGCACCTTTATTTTTACGAGTGTGGCAAAGTAAGCGTGTACTAGCATCATGGCAGTGGCATTTGTATGGTAACGTCTACTCACATTTTCTTTAGAGAATGTAAGAATCTTGTGTGTTTTTTCTGTAGATGATTCAAACCGAGAGGACAGATGTTTAGCATCACTTGAGTTTTTCCATTTAGTTTGGTCCAAGTTTGGTCACAAGCTGCTGTCAAAGGAGGATGTTTTTTATCATAATGAATGTGAAGTTTGTCCGTTTTTATGCCGCCTTCAGTGTTTCTCTGTTATTTATATGGTCTGGGTTGAGAGTTAATGAACTGTGAATTGTATGTCTTGCACATTCTTTAGACTTCCAGGAAATCGCTCATCTTCGCTTCTCAATACTGTTAATGTGCTTTAAGAATGACTCTGACGATCAACAAACAAGTGCTGTCAGGAAGAAGAGCTATTTTCAGCCTGCTGAATTTGAAAGGGAAGTTTTTCTTAGCAAACATGAGAAGGATGTTATTTTCTACAAATGGTCATTAGGACGTGTGTTCTGCTGTCAACACTGGGCCACAAAATATAGCACAAGAAAATAGCTACTAACTTTCCAAGGTTGTTGTGCAGAAGTGTTCAGTATTGGAATGGCATTGCAGCCACAGGAAAGACAAATCTCTTCAATGTCTCAATTGTCTCTCCTAAAGGGGTTTTAGATTAAATGGACAGCCAATGGAGACGTCTTAACCTTCATGTTGTGTTCTGGTCATTTTGACCCAGAGTTATTTCCCTGCCCCGAAAATGTTAGTTACTGTTATTATATTAAACTAAAATTTACCGACTTTGCTCAATAAATGGTGTATATTTTTTTGCCACTTTTTTGATGTTCCCGGTCAAAAGTGACCACTCTGCAAAAACAGTGCTTATAAATTTCTTGTTATGCTATATTATCGACAAATCTTGCAATGAATCTTTTCTCTTTCAATTAGCACATTTTGTATTTCTTTATAGAACTGACTGATTACAGGCATTATTATTCTGAGCTTACGCACCTTAGTTTTTGAGTGAATTTTGCCAAAATTATCCACAAATATCGTTTTTTGTTTGTTTGTTTACTCAAAACTGAGGTAAGTAAGATCTGAGATCTGATTGAGGCCTATGACCAATCAGTTCCAAAACGAAATACAAAACCTTTGCTAACAAAAAGAAAACAAGTTGACTAACTGAATCAATCAATCGAAGATTTGGTGATATTATAGCATAATCAGAGATTTAAAAGCCATTTTAAAAAGGCTTGGCATTTTTGACTGCAAACACCAAATTAGTTAAAGGATTTCAAGTGCAACGCAAGTGTTAAAAGTGTCTCTTTCACATTATTTTTTTATTTTTTTCCACAAAATTAATAAGCAGCACAACTGTTTTGAACATTGGTAATAATCAAAAATGTTCTTGGATAGTAAACCAACACGATGATTTCTGGAAGCCTGTTTCTTCCACTGAGTAAATCGAAAAACGAAACAAACAAACAAAGAAAAAGGCATTAATATGTGCTTAATTAGTAGTAATAAATGGCCAAAATTCTAGTAATATGCATGCTAATAAGCAACTAGTTAAGAGACTGTAAAATAAAGTGTTACCTAATTTTTATATAATTTACATTATATATATAAATAAAAACATTTTTACATAGATAACATATTTCTCTGAAATATATACACACACATATTTAGGCAAACTCAAACTTTTATTTTGTATGCGATTAATTGCGATTAATCGTTTGACAGCCCTAATACAAATATTTTAGGGGTGTAACGGTACACAGATGTCACGGTTCGGTACGTACCTCGGTTCGGGGGTCACGGTTCGTTACGATTTCAGTAAAACAGGGAAAAAAACAACAAATCTACTGTGCTTGCTATGCTAAGTTTCTTTTCATTCATTTTGAACAGACAGTTGTACAAATTACACTTTTTTTTTCACCTACACTCTTAAAAATAAAGGTGCTTCACGATGCCATAGAAGAACATTTTTGTCTAAATGATTCCATAAATAACCTTTAACATCTGAAGAACCTTTGTGTTTCACAAAAGGTTCTTTGTGGTAAAAGAAGACTCTTCAAATTATAAAAAGGTAAGAAAGAGATGGTTCTTTGTGGAACCAAAAATGGTTCTTCTATGGCATGTGCAGTTGGTACTTTATTAAAATAAAATACGGTGAACACAAATGCACCCATCTCATTGTTTTTAACGTTTGAACGCACCTGAAGTACAAAGCCTATAATTTACTTATTAAATAGTTTAGCATTTGGATACATCGCAAATATGGAAATATTATGGAGTATTTGGACTTATGCCAAATGAGATAGGGAGCATACAGTTATATAAAGTTATAATTTCGAGATAAAAACTTACAATTCTGACTTTTTTTCTCACAAATGAGTTTGTATCTCACAATTCTGACTTTTTCTTGCAATTGCGAGTTTCAAATCTCGCAATTCTGACTTTTTTCAGAGCTGTGTGATTTTTAACTTGCTATTGTGAGTTATAAAGTCAGAATTGCCTGATATAAATTTGCAGTTGTGAGTTATAAAGCCACAATTGTGAGAGATAAAAAAAACTCGCAATTCTGACTTTTTTCTTGCAATTGTGAGTTTATATCTCACAATTCTGACTTTTTTTTTCAGAACTGTGAGATATAAACTCACAATTGCGAGTTTTAAAATCCAATTTTAAAGGGAAAAAAAGACTGATATGTTCTCAGAATTCTGAGTTTATATCTCACAATTCTGACTTAACTAGCAATTGTTCAAGTTTATATCTTGAAAGTCAGAATTCTGAGAAAGTCACGCAATTCTAAGAAATAAAGTCATATCGCACAATTCTGACTTTATAACTCATAATTATGAGTTAATATCGCACAATTCTGAGAGAAAAGTTGCAAAATGTAAACTCGCGATTGCAAGAAAAACTAAAGTCAGAATTGTGAGATAAAAAGTCACAATTACCTTTATTATTATTCAGTGGCGGAAACAGGCTTCCATATACTAAAGGCTGAAAATTCAGCTTTGCATCACAGGAATAAATTACATTTTAAAATATATTCAAATAACACAGTTATTTTTGAAATAATATCTCACAATTTTATGGCTTTTACTGCATTTTTGATTAAATAAATTCAGCCTCGGTGAGCATAAGACACTTCTTTCAAAAACAAAAATCAAAACTTTTATATTGTATAATTTACGAAGATCTCAACAATGTTTCATACTGTGCCAAGAAATGAATTCAAGAAAAAGAGCAACATTTGACCAATAATATTTCCTTTTCGGAAATGCAACAGACAACCCACTTATGAATGTTTCAGAATTGCGCTTCAGAATTGCATCATTAAACACCATATAAAATGAACACCTGGTCCTGAATGTGGCCGTTTTATCCCATAATTCAAAGGGCTGTAAGGTTGTTCCGTTTTCCATTGATCTACAGCACGTCTACATCTCATCTCCCTTTAGCTTGGTGGGAGGAACGGTCCTGTAAAATAGTGGTATTAATTTAGTTTATCTTGTTTTGCAGCAGATCCGGAGATGAGATTACAGTGCAAGAGCTGCAGCTTTGTGTGAATGTTTGTGTCTGTGGGCGGAGGAAGGAAAATTTCCTCTCACACTTTAATTCTCATTCTGCCCCAATTACCATGATTCAGCATCTCTTCATTTCCTGAGACGAGCGGGGAACTTTTCCCTGGATTAGGGTTTGAGAGAAACAGCTCTTATTTATGCGAGAGATGAAGACTGGGCATGACAAAAGAACACAAAAACAATAAATACACAACACTTTCAATGTCTTATATTTTTGGTCTTTACAGGCTGCATGCAACAACAAACATATCAGCGTAGTCTGATTTAACTCTCATGAGTTCATTTTAATGAATTGGTAAAGAAAACTCACTAATTTCAAAGTGAAATAAACCAAGAACGGTATACTTAAGGTTCATGAGATTTAAATTTAGGTAAGTTTAGTTACTGCCTAGCTGTTTATATGGAAATGAAGTGGACAGTTTGGGATCGAGGTAAAATTTAAAAAAAATGTTTTTGAAAGTCACTTATGCCCACCAAGGCTGCAAAAAAAAATAAAAAACATATAATAATACTGTGAAATAATATTACAATTTAAAATAGGTATTTTTATTGTAATATATTTTTAACTATTTTATTCATGTGATGAAAAGGCTGAATTTTCAGCATCATTATTCCAGGCTTCAGTGTCAAATTGAGTTGAGTTGAGTTGAGTTGAGTTGAGTCTTCAATGTCACATAAACCTAATATGCTGATTTGATGCTCAAGATATATTTAGTAAGACATTTAGTATTGAAAACAGTTGTTCTGCTAATTATTTTTGTGCAAACTGATACTGATTTATTTTATTTTATTTTATTTTATTTTATTTTATTTTATTTTATTTTATTTTATTTTATTTTATTTTATTTTTAGGATTCTTGGGTGAATAGAAGGTTGTAAAAAATATTTATGTCAAATAAAAATCTTTTGTAACCTTATACATTTTTTTAACGTCACTTTTTATCAAAAAATAAATAATCATACTGTCTCCAAGAACTACTGTACATTTGCAACAGAATTTTGTAATAACTGATCATTTGCATTAAATAATATTATTAATGCTGAGACAGAAGAAAATATTTTAAATTTTTAGAAGAACGGGCCAAAAAAAGGAGGAAACAAGTAGCCATTTTTGTTTATTTAATTTAATTTTATTATATTTTATTTTATATTTTTTATTTTTTTATTTTTAAATATTTTTAGGATTCTTTGGTAAATAGAACGTTTAAAAGGAACAACATTTATGTAAAAAAAAAATAAATAAATCTTTTGTAACATTATAAATTTCTTTAATGTAAATTAACAAAAAATATTAATTAATTAATATTAATTAATTAATTAATTAATTAATAATTAATATTATTAATTAATTATTAATTAATTAATTAATTAATTATACTGACTTCAATAAATTGTTTACATTTGCAGCAGAAGTTTGGATTAAATTATAATTTGCGTAAAATTAATATTATTGTTGCTGAGATAAAATAAAATATTTTAAATTCTTGGAGAAACAGAGAAAAAAAAAACAAGTTAAACATTTACACAATTTCAGCGCTGTTTCATCACATGACACAAGACAACCAATAGCATTAGGAACCAAGCAGACATTTGGTAGTCCACTCCAGTTTTGTAGTACATTTTCAGTGCATTTCTGCAGCTTTCACTTCAGTCTCACTTGTGTCCAACACAAAGCGATCACATGACTTTAGTTGACAAAAAATAGTGCGCAAGTTACTATTTCCAGATGCTGGAGATGTGGAGCTTTTTGTCATTTCAATGCACATCAACCTGAATTTCCATTCATTTCCATTATATGGAAAAGAGCAGCATGAACATTCTTCAAAATCTCTCATTTTATGTTCTACGAAAGAAAGTCAGTCATACGGGTTTGGAATGACATGAAGGTGAGTGAACAATCACAGAATCTTCATTACTGTAATATATTTTAAAATGCATTTTATTCCTGTGACAAAGCTGAATTTTTAGTATCATTACTCCAGTCTTCAGTGTCACATAAGCCTAATATGCTGATTTGATGTTCAATACAAACATTCAGTATTGAAAATGGTTGTTAAGCTTATCATTTTTGTGCAAACTGATACCCTATTTTATTTTATTTTTAGGATTATTTGATGAATAGAAAGTTTAAAAAGAATAACATTTATGTAAAATATAATAATGTATTTTGTAACATTATACATTTCTTTAATGTCACTTTCAATCAAAACAAACAAACAAACAAACAAAAAACATCACATGACACAAGACAATCAATAGCATTAGGAACCAAGCAGCCAGTTTTGTAGTCCATTTTCAGTGCATTTCTGTGAATAACATCTTACACTTCAGTCTATGTCAGACACAAAGCGATCATTTGACTTTAGATGGCAAGAGTTGTGTACAAGTTACTATTTCCGGATGTTTTATGGTGCTTTTTGTTATTTCGAAGCACAACAACCTGAATTTCCATTATATGGAAAAGAGCAGCATGAACATTCTTCAAAATCTCTCATTTATATTGTACAAAAGAAAGTCAGTGATACAGGTTTAGAATGACAGGAAGGTGAGTGAACAATGATAGAATCTTCATTTGCAAGTTCCAACCAAAAAATACTATAGAAGTCAATGGCTACCGTCAACTATCTGGTTCAACATTCTTCAAAATATCTTCTTTTGTGTTCAGCAGAAACACATAAAGGTTTGGAACAAGCAAAGGGTGCACTAAATTTTCATTTTTCGGGTGAACTATTCCTTTAAGTGCATCAGAATCATTATATGCAAGTGAGCGTAGAGAGACGGAGAGGAGGTCTGATCACCAGGGCTTCCACCCTGCCATGACTCTTATTCAGTCAAAGTGATTTGACATGAGAAACTCTGGAGTCTGCAGGGGGAACCGCAACCGCTCTGCATATCTGATCAGAATATCATGAAGAATGGAGGAATGGAAAGTGAGAGAGAGAAAGAAAAGCCTATAAGCAATGTGTGTGTGTGTGTGTGTGTGTGTGTGGTGTTCCTGTTACCTCAGCAATCCTCGCTTTGCCTCTTGCCTCCAGTCAAATTCACTCCAGCCAGACTGCAGGGTTCTGAATAACTGCAGGCGATATCTTAGCCTGTCTGTCCGTCTGCCTGTCTGGCTGTCTGTCCATCTCGTCTGGCCGTCTGCCCTGTCTGAGACTGACTCCCGAACAGCAGCGAGACATCCAGTCGGGCAGCAGGAGTGCCAGTGAGCGTACTTTACCACGGGGCAAATCCTCACCCCTGTCCATCTGCAGAATTAACAAGACGAACTGCCTTCCCATCACAAATACAAAACCCTGCTCCTCTGTGACAGCTACACGCTGCTCTGTATGCCAAGCCGGTCCTGGACAGTGTATGGCTGAACAGATGGGCGCTAAAGCCAGAGGAGCAGTAGACACATCAAAACATGACAGCTGAAAACGGTTGTTGCTGCAACTTTATAAACTTGTATGTAACCAAACAGTGACACTGTGGATGAGGCTGGTAAAGGAAAATGAATATTATGGCATCATTTACTCAACCTGCATGTCTTTCCTTCATGGTAAAGAGTTTTAGCGGACAATGCAATGAAAAAATGACAAAAAAACACCATAAACCAGGTCTATTTGAGTATATAGTATTACTATTTAAGTATATATTTCATACATATATGCACACACACACACACACATACATATATATTTTGATCTATCTATCTATCTATCTATCTATCTATCTATCTATCTATCTATCTATCTATCTATCTATCTATCATTTTTCTTTCTTTCTTGCTCTAAAATGCCTAATTAATTTTGCATTTATAAATATAAATATAAATCAAATTTCAATGCCATGTAACAGTAAAACCATTTATTTATCATTTCTAGTAACACTTTACGATAAGTCCCAATTAGTAATTCATTACCTAACATTATTTTAATATTTATTAAGCTTTGTTAACATAAAAAAAAAAAATAAATAAATTAAAAATAAAATAATTTATTAGTAAATGTTAAATTAATATTAATTAACATTAATTAATGCTACAGAAGTATTTCTCATTATCAGTTCGTGTTACTAATGCAGTAAACTCATTTGGCAACTTATTGTAAATTGTTAATTTAATACATTTTAATATATTTATATATACTATACATTTTAGTATACTTATATTAGCTGTTTTTTTTTTCGTTATTTATTTATTTACCCAAAAGACCTAATTCATTTTTGTAAATATAATTGTTTTTAAATAATGTTTTTCAAATTATATATAAATAAAACACATCAAAACACAAAACAAAGCAAAACACAAAACAAAACAAAGCAAAGCAAAACAAAAACAAAAACTCAAAACATGACAAAACAAAACATAAAGCAAAACACAAAACAAAGCAAACAAAAACAAAAACAAAACTCGAAACACAAAAACATACCACAACAAAGTACAAAACAAAGAAGCACAACAAAACACAAAACAAGATAAAACAAAACACAAAACAAAACTCAAAACAAAACACAAAAAAACATAAAATGCAAAACAAAAACAAAACAAAACAAAACACATAAAATGCAAAACAAAACACAACTAAATACAACTAAATACAAAACTAAGCAAAACACAAAAACACAAAACAAAACAAAGCAAAGCAAAACAAAAACAAAAACTCAAAACATGACAAAACAAAAACATACCACAACAAAGTACAAAACAAAGAAGCACAACAAAACACAAAACAAGATAAAACAAAACACAAAACAAAACTCAAAACAAAACACAAAAAACATAAAATATAAAACAATAACAAAACACAAAACAAAACACAAAAAACACAACAAAATACAAAACAAAAAAGAAAACACAAAACAAAACACAAAAAACACAAAGCAAAATTCAAAACAAAAAACACAACTAAATACAAAACTAAGCAAAACGAAACAAATCACAAAGCAAAACAAAACAAAAAACACAGCAAAACAAAAGAAAACACACAAAATTAAAAAACTAAGCAAAACAAATCACAAAGCAGAGCAAAACAAATGAAAACACAAAACAAAAACAACACAAAACAAAAGAAAACAAGAAAACATACAAAACATACAACACAAAACGAAACAAAATACAAAACAAAAACAAAACAAAACAAAACAAAACAAAACAAAACAAAACAAAACAAAACACACACACAAAACACAATTAATCATGACTTTATTTATTTTAATCTACTGAGAGCCATATTATATAATTTTCAAGCTCACACACATAAACCCATTAAACAGCAATCATCACGGGAAAAATGCTTCAACCAAGCTGACTCTTCCTGGGGTGATGTAAATTGTGGTTATATTTTAGGCCTGTAAAAAAAAAAATAAGGATGGGCTATGTGACACACCATGCAATTACCTTAAACTGTCCTCCCTTCCTAAATGATCAGACTCCAGGAATTCTTTCCCGTGGCTGTTGTTTGACTAGGATGAGTGGGTTTGTTATGGCTCAGATACACCTGCTTTAGTGTATACTTAGACTGTCAGAGACCCGCCCTGGGACTAGAACGCTTCCACACGCTCCTGTCAGCGGAGAATTATGGCGCCTCCGCTGCTATTTTCACAATATTTTTACTCTGGGCACGTCTGCGATGATGCCTGTTGGTCGTATGGTTATTGCCATACAAAAGTGCATGTTAAATGTATGTTTTGTGGCCCTCAGACTATGAATTTTAAATGAGACAATGTTTTTCTTGTTGGGTTCTTCTTGTAGGGGTTTGTTTCGCTGCTGAAAGGCTGCATGAATGCATGAGGCTCTGTGTGCGTGTGACCTCTGGGTCAAAGGTTACCATGGTAATCAGGTCAGAGGGGATGTGGCTTCAATTTTCCACTAGCGAAAGGGCCGAGCCGGTGTCCATCTGTCATACAAACTATACACACATTCACACGGACGCTACTATGCTCTTTCACACACACTCCCACACACCGACCTGCTGACTTCCATAGACAGGAGAAAGCTAGTTTGTTTGAGACTGTTTAAACTAAATTGAAAGAATAAAGTGCAGAATTGTATGTAATCTAATAATAAAAAAGGATGAGTGCCATATTTAATATCAAATGAGAAAATTAATTGAAAATTAAAATAGAATTCATTTTGTTACATTTTTACATTTTACTTATATATTCTATAATAATAATCAGTCCTTGATAATAAGTGAGATAAATAATTAAATCTAATTTCATTATAGTTTTAAATTTGACATAATATATAAAGACCTACGTGAAATAACTTAATACTAATTAAAATTAAAATAATAATATTTTAAATAATAATTAATAATAATATTACATTATACATATGTGACAAAAATGAGTGCCATAAAGTAACTTCATAATAAAACAGACAATTAATAAAATATTAAATATAATTTATTCTATTTGTATCATTTTGTTTTCATTTATAATGAGCCCCCTAAAGTAACTTGATACTAAACGAGGCAATTGATTAAATATTAAACACAATTAGTGTATTATACCTTTTTTTTTTGACATGTATAAATAAAGTAAGATAAACATGCCTGATATAACTTGATTTTGAAAACAATTTCAATCATTAAAAAAATATAAAAAAACAATTAATAGTATTATATTTGTACATTTTACATACAGTATATACTCTAAAAAAAATCAGTATGGGTCCTTAATACTTAATGTAATACTTAAATAAATAAATAAATAAATAAATAAATAAATAAATAAATAGGAGAACCCTAAAGAAATTGGCATATTAAATAAAATATTGAATTATTAAATATAAANTTGATTTTGAAAACAATTTCAATCATTAAAAAAATATAAAAAAACAATTAATAGTATTATATTTGTACATTTTACATACAGTATATACTCTAAAAAAATCAGTATGGGTCCTTAATACTTAATGTAATACTTAAATAAATAAATAAATAAATAAATAAATAAATAAATAAATAAATAAATAAATAAATAAATAAATAAATAGGAGAACCCTAAAGAAATTGGCATATTAAATAAAATATTGAATTATTAAATATAAATAATCAAATAGGATTTCATCATATTTTTACATTTAATATAGAATCTAAAGAATAAGATAAAGATGCCTAAAATGAATTGATATTAATTTAAATAATTAATAAATTATTAAATATAATTAATTGTATTATATTTGTACATTTTACATACAGTACATAATCTATAAAATAAGTATGAGTCCACCTAAAGTAACTAAATACTAAATGAGATAATTAATTAAATGTTAAGTAATTAAGTACAATAAATAAATAAATAAATAAATAAATAAGAGACCCCTGAAGAAATTGACACATTAAATGCTAAAATAATTATTAAATATAAATAATTTAACATCATTTCATCATATTTTTACATTTGATATAGGACAAATCTGCCAAAAATGAATTGATATGAATTTAAATAGTTAATAAAATATTAAATATATTTAATTTTATGATAATTGTAATTTTACAAATGGTATATAATATGTAAAATATATTATATAGAGTCCACCTAATATAACTAAATACTAAATGAGACAGACAGACAGAGAGACAGACAAACAAACAAACAAATAAATAAATAAATAAACAGGAGGCTCCTAAAGTAAAATTGGCACATTAAATGCTAAAATAATTAATTATTAAATATAACTAATTTAATAGAATTTCATCATATTTTTACATTTGATATACAAAATAAACAGTTAGATAAAGCTGCCTAAAATGACTTGATATCAATTTAAATAATTCATAAAATATTAAATATAATTATTTAATTATGTACTTTTATTATTTGAATTATAATTTTAAATTTTAGTTTTGCAAAGTGAAAACTTCTGCAGCTGCATGGAAGCTCGGCATTGCCACATCTCTCAGCCTGGGCCTGGGCAGGTGCACCTGAACTGCATCAAAAACGGTCCAAATCCCAAATGCATACGTGCATACGCTCTCTGGCACAACGTGAAATATAAGCTGATGTGGGAAAAGTGCTAGTGTGACAGAGAGAGCTGTTTAGAATTGCTAATAGAACATCAGGCCATTTCAAAGGCTTGTCTGCATTCTCTCGCATCCCGTTCCATCGCAGAATGAGCGCCCAATCAGATAGCAAAGCCCCGCTTGATTCTGCGGAGGAAACATTAGCGCTGAGCGACGATATGGATTTCTCTGAGTACCGGCGCCAGATAGGAGTCTGCTTTAATCTTCCACCCTGGATTCAGATTTCTGTTCCAGATGCCTCTCTCACGCTCACACACTCACTCTGTGTCTCCCTATAGCTTTAGAGCTGAAGTGATCTGCAGGCGTGCGCTTGGTCGAAAGTGCAGAGGTCAGCAGTGGTGTCTCTCCTGTGGAACAAACACCTGTGTGTACCTCGCAAACGGCTTTCGCATTCTGAAACTAAAGCCTCAAGCATCTATATGTAAAGTGATAGCTAACAGTTTATCACATTAACCTATAACCTTAGAAAGACTGTACTGAACCTGTTGATACTTTCTGAACTACAAAATCAGATGTTTGGCTGTTAAAATAGCAGGAGACGCTGAGA